>PVJS01011150.1:0-46357 GCA_004027185.1 Glis glis | reverse complement strand
GATCCTCCGGTCTCTGCCTCCCAAAGTACTGGGATTACAAGTGTGCACCACCACGCCCAGCTAGAGAAGCATTTTCTATGAGGTATGCCCACAGTTCTTTTTCAAATCTTTTATAATTATAGCAATATCTTATCTGTTTTCTTCAGACAGATTTTGCATTCTACTTGTGAAGTTATTTCCTTGGAATTTTATGCTTTTTGTGTGATTATCAAGTAGATCATCTATCCTATAATATCCTTTAGTTAATTAGTTATATAAAATTGTTACTTCATTGTTATATCACCAATAAATTGATTTTTATTAATTCTAGAACATTTTAGGTTGACATAATTTAATATAAGACAGACACTGTAAT
The DNA here is from genome assembly GCA_004027185.1 of Glis glis. NCBI lineage: Eukaryota > Metazoa > Chordata > Mammalia > Rodentia > Gliridae > Glis > Glis glis. Next base: position 46,002 of record PVJS01011150.1, on the reverse strand, counting down.
AATAACAACTTTATTTCATTTTTATTTTATCATCAATATCTCTTTATTTTACCACCAATATCTCTATGGTTTTGTGTTATTTTAGAACTTCTATAACAATGATGGATGGAAACAATTTCTTTCCTTATTATTACTGATGATGATATTCTCTGTTAACTTAAAATATCATCTCAATCAGTAAGTGTTCTTCCATTTCTGCTTTTCCAGAAGTTCAATCAAAATGGTGTTAGTGGTATGAACTATATTGTTTTGGCATTTATTGAGATGATCCTGCCTGTTATATTTTTCTTACTGGGCCTGTTCTTTGTATATATTCCTAGTATTAGGTTATTCTCGATTGCCTGTATAAATCTCATTTAGGTGGATGAAATTTTGAACATAATTCTGAGTCAAGTTTTCTATCACTTTATGTAAGATGTGTGCATTTATTTCTAAAGAAATTTTGTAGTATACTATTCTCTACAATATAAACAATTTTATTGCTTTCCACCACCCTCATCCATACACACACACACACACACGGTTCATTTCATTTCTTAGCAAACATAATCTGAAGTTTAGAATCCTCAGTATTATTCAGTGATTTTTATATTATGTATATTCAATTTCAGATTATTTTTGTCATTTGCATTCAGCTTTATAATGACATTTATATTCTATTTTATGTTTAAATGGTTCAACATTAGCACTATTCCTTTGAAGTCACAAGTTCATTATTCTTAGTTGATGGGCATATGTCACCTATACTATATGAGTAGTATGCTTTGTAAGACAATATATCAGTTTCATTGATATATCAATGAAAGTTTGCCAGATATTTTGAAACATTTTCTCCCCTTATCTCTTTATTCTTTGCTTTGCTGCCTTTTCTTTTGGAGAGAAAAAGCCTAAAGCATATATTACTTTTGTTATATAGAAGGTAACTTAACTTCTTTTTGTTTTGTCTTGTTTCCTGCCTGAATGGTTATGGCAATCTAAAACTTATCTTTTCAATAGAGCAACTTTTCAAAGGCTTACCTAGCATGAGTCTATTCATTCAATTTTGCAAGAATCTTGTGAACTCATTCGATCTGCTTACACAAGCCCCCTTTTTAAGCACCTGAAAGGTTTTTTTCTTTAATATCTTGATTTTGCAGAAAAATGAAGCAGCATTGTTAGTTATATCAGTGCTAAAAGCATGAGTTTGGGAGTCAGACCATCTTGGTTTAAATTATAGCTTAACTGTTTCCAAGTTCTGCTGCATAGGGGCGCTTCCATGAACTCTGCCTCAGTTTCTATCTGTAAATTGATAGTGCAGACACCAAGACACCACTGAATTGTTGTGAAGATTTAAAAACAGTCTTAGCTATTAAAAAAGAGCCTGGCACAGTTGCTCGATAAATATTAATTATAATCATCTCATTTTCATCTCTTTTTTTCTTCTTCTTCATTCTGGGGATACTTCTGAAAGTTTTTATCTACTGATTTGATTTTCTCAAGTCACTAACTTTCCTCAGTAAATCCAATGTGTATTTTACTCAAACTTCTGCAATTTTAGTTTTATTGCAATCCTTCCTGATCTCACCTAGATCCTTTTTCATCTCAGCTTATTGACTTTATATCTCATCTTCTTATTTTTTGAGCCAGTCTTTTCTTTCCTTATAACGTTATTGCCCTATTTAATAACTTTTTGAATTTGATTTAATATGGCATTTTCCCCCTTAATCTATAGTAAACTACATTTCAGAGGTGCTCTTCCTCTTTCAGGATGATGTTTGTTTTTTCTTGCACATTAGGACTTTTTCCATAAAAGTTTTATTGCCACTATTATTTTTAATGTATTCATATTCATGCCTAGATAAAGAAAACCATGGCAGTACCAAGTACCTGCTAGCCAACAGGAGGTGCGGAGTTTTCTTTCTTTCTTTTTTTTTCCCCTGAACATTGTCCACTGACATGTTGATTTGAAAAAAAGTCCTTATAAAAAAATATAGATTCAGAAGATGGTGTGCCACTGAAAAGGACCCGGTTCCCAAATGAGGACTTAAAAACTCTTCTGCTTTTGTAGCTCTATGATAAATGAGTTGATATCCTTTCTGAACAAAAGGAGAACAAGATAAAAAAACTACAACCTGAAATATGCACTGTTATGAAATATCTGCCTGTCTGGCCTAAGCAGTGTTTCAATTTGTAGAACTATATCATCCTTGTGAAATCACATCTACATATTTGCATGTCGCATAGTTTAAGCTAAAGCTTCCCAATTGACATAGATATTTTGGATGGACAATCCAGTATTCCGGTGAGATGAGCCAGTGCCTGGATGGTAAAGGAAAGCCTGCCTTGTTTTCAGGTTCAAACAGAATCTGAGGACCCCAAAGTAGCTAAAAGTTGATTTGTTTGTTAGCTAATGCCATGTCACAAACTACTCCAAAGCAACAAACTTTAATTTGGCTTACAATTTTGCAGGTGGGTAACCTGGACAAGGCTCAGTGGGACAGTTCTCCGTATCTCACCTAGGCTTAGTCGGGTTTCCTCAGACAGCTGCTGCTGCTGGATTCCAATACCTAACCTGACCTCAGTCAGGACTCCTCACTTCTGTTCCTGTGTTCTCACACTGCCCAGCAGGCTTGTCAGTGCTTGTTTACATGATAGTTATAGTGGATTCAAGACAGCATTGGAAGTATGTACTTTTTCTTGAGACCTGGGCTTGAAACTGGCATTTGTATCAATTCTTCTGTACAATGATGGTAAAAGTGAGTCATGAGGCTCACCTAGGGTCAAGGGGCGAGAAAACAGAATTCACTTCTTGATGGGAAAAGCTGCTAAGCCACATTGTGAAGGGCCTCAATATTGGGACATGTTATGAGTTGAAGGCATTTCGCAACCAATCGATTGCAGCGGAGAAGTCAGGAAATATTTTCTAACAATTTGTTGTGGCAAAGGGAATGACTAATATGACTATTTTTCTCAGTTCAGTTGTGTAATTCTTAGTTACTTTTCCCCAAAATTAAAGCCATAGATTATTGGTGTTACTTTAATTTTCTTATTCATTTCTTTGAAAACTTTAATAGGATGATTTATGCCAGAGATTGATAACTGCCTGTCATTTAAAGTCATAAAAATGCCAATATGTACTTTATTGGGTTCTTATTTCTTTCCACGCATGTGTAGCTTACTGTGGAACTCCCAGTTTTTCACAACAAATTGATAGCTTGAAAGAAAAGTTCAACTCTTCCTCCCTCCTTCTGTCTCCCTCATTAGGTCCCCTCCTTCACTCAACTAAGGTTTCTCCTCCTGGAGTCCCTCCTGTGTCCCAGTTCCTCCCTAGCTTCCACATATGACGGATAATATCCAACCTTTCACTTTTTGTGACTGACTAATCTCACTTAGCATAGTATTTTCCAGTTTTATCCATTTCCCTGCAAAGGACATATTTTGTTCTTTTTTTGGCTAAGTAGAATTCCATTGTGTGTATATCCTATAATTTTGTAATCCATTCAACAATATGTTGATAAACAGTCTAGTTCAACCATAGATCCATATGACTTGATCACAGTAGGCCTTGATTACTTAACGCCATCTTAAATGTCTTGTTCTGATGCTGACTTATCTTGACTTTAAACTGAGTCTCTTGGACTCCTCCTAGACCTGAACTTTACATTTTCAAGATATGCAGACATCTAGAGAAGAATTTCTAGAGTATGTTTCATTCTTATCACCCTTTGACAAACTTATTTTGACCAGTTAGTGATCAGAATTTGAAGTAGAAAATCATGTAAATTTCATAAAGAATTTGTTTCAGAATCCCCTAATAGTAAGCACATAGAAGTTGGTCATATCTGAGTTTTCCCCATTAACAGTATGACTTTTGGCAAGTTAATTAACTTGTCTGAATATGAGTTGCATATTTGAAAATACTGTTCTGAGAATTAATGGGATTTGTAAATAAAGTGCTTAATGCAATGTCTGGATTTTAGTAGATATTTACTAAAAATAACTCATTATTCTAAGTGTTGCCTTGATTGAGGCTTCCTGGAGGCAGCACAGTCAATTATAAGATTATGACTCTACCTTCCTCCTAATTTTTTTCCCTCCACATTACCTGTCAGTTGGTTTAAATTACTCAAACAGTTGTGAATAGAAATACTTTTAAGATTCATATAATCATAGAGGTTTTTCCAAAATAAAATAATGTTATAAAATTGCACATTTTCCCAGAAACTATAAATGTGCCCAATTTCCAATGTTTATATATTAATAAGATGAATAAGAGGGAACAGCTTATTATAAAGAGTTAAGAAAACACTAAGATAATCAGCCTTCACTATTTCAGTATCTAATTTTATCTCTCAAAATTGTAAGTACATAACACCTAGATACTAAATATTCCAGTAATTCATTAACAATCGGTCGTCTTAATTAAGATTCGATTGAGCTCTAGTTTAGCATTAATACACAAATAACACCTAACCAACAGTGATTTAAGGTTGGGTGAGAGGTTAGCAACATATTTCTGTTGAAATGTAAAATAATAAAGGGTTCTTAGTTTTAAAAAGCCAAAGAAATGAAACAACAACAAAAACCTGAGTAAGTTGTTTTGACAGTCAACAAAATTGTAACAAAAGTCCTATTCCTCTGGGCAGAAGTGTCTCCAGCTCCTCCATGAGCTTCCCGGTCCACCACTACAAAGCACTTTTTAAAGGCGTTTATTATACCAACATCATTCTCAGTGCTACATGTGGGGGGGAGGCGGGGGGGGAGGGACACCAAGAGCTGTGTGCATGTATGTTAACACCAAACTGATACTCATTGTGATGTGAGACTACAATGCACCAATAAAAACATAAAAAAAAGGCGTTTATTGAACTCATGCTGATTGAGTTCAATAACAATTTTTGCATAACAATTTTGTTTTAAAAAAGGCCAGTCAGTAAGGATAAAATCCAGTGAAATGTCACAGTGACACTGCTTGTTTGGAGGTTAGATTTACGACCCCTTGACCCCTCAACTCATCCCGAACGAACACTGCTCTGGGGCCATGGCGAGCCAGGCCTCTGCATCCCATCTGTCACGGGGGCACCCACATTTGCTCTCTAGACGACATGAGCTAACCCAAAGCTCATAACCAGGTATTAGAGAGCTCAGGAAGCCTCCACCAAATCAGATGCAGTACTATAGGCTGACAGTAGCAAAAGAAGCTAGCAGTACTACAAAGATTAAAACCACAGCAAGTAATGGCCATTAGAGCTACCTCTGCAGTAGTGATGTGTGTAAGGAAACATTTGCTAATGGGCTGTGTATTCTGTTTGAGAAAGCAAGAAAAGATGAAAATAGTCACATACTGCATGATTTAACTATTCAATTTTCAAAATAATTATTTAAAATATACTCTTGGGGTTGCTGAAAAATGAAGTGCTGTTTTATGTGCATAGCACATTTAATTTTTGAAGAATTGAAAGATATTTAGTCAAACGAAGGGTTTTTTTTTGTATGCTCCCATGCAATTTATTTATCTCACCTTTTATTTTTTGAGGGGAAATGTTGCATGAAATTAATACCACAATACAACACTCGGTGGGATCTGAAATGCTCTATTACAATGGTGCTGCTCTTCAGTTAAGTCAGTGTCACAGAAGGAAAGTTGTTAAAGAAGTCTTCCTCATGTGTCAAAAGCTGATCCTGACATGAGCTCCGTGCCCCTTATTCTTGTTCTGTTCTTTTTTATACTAACTCTGTTACCCCAACCTCTTTACTTTTCTTCCCATCCATGTGTTCTGCCTGCCTTTGCCAGTTTCTCTCTTTGGTCCTGGGGATTGAACCCAGGGACATTCTACATTTGAGCTACACTCACAGCCATTTTTATTAAATTTTATTTTGAAACAGGGTCTCACTAGGTTGTTGAGAGTCTCATCAAGTTGCTGAGGTTGGCCGTCAACCTGTGATCCTCCTGCCTCAGCATCCCAAGTACTGGGATTACAGGTGTGTGCCATCTTTTGTTATTCTTGACAACTACCTTTCCAATGACTGCAGTAAGCCTCACTCTTTTCCTTCTAACATCCCCACTAGATGTGTCCTTACAGCAAAATGAATTCAAGTGGAGTGAATGACTATAATGTGAGAAATAAAATAAAACTATGACAGGACAGGTAGTCTCTATAGACATTTAAAAAAATGGAACTAGGAAAACCTTTAAACTAGTTCACAGGGGGAATCAATATAAACAGACCAAAAGCCAATAAAAATAAATGAATCTCAAAACACAGGGAGCAAGCAAAAAGAAATAGTAATATCTTATAAATATAAAAAATTGCTCATTCTTAGTCATAATAAAGTATTTCCAATTTTTACACTTGTGATTGGCAAGGTTTGAAAGAAGCTCATCGTACCCACTGATAGTGAGGTTTTAGTGATAATTGATTTTCTTAAGTTGTGAATGGTGATGGGATTTGAACTAGTACCTGGTCTTTAGAATTTGGTTAATTGCTAAGATTAACTTTATATTTAAAAGTACATATCTTTCTGATTTTAGGAATTTATCCTAAAATATACTTGTACACATGCAAATGGATTCTATTTTTAATTGCAACATAATTTTTTTCCTTGAAAAAGACTACTACCAACAGATATATCATCATGGGAATGCAAATGAATTATAGAACATCCATAAAATAGAGTATTGTGTGGTGTGGAAAATGGAGAAGAATACCTATGTGCTGATATGAAAGGTTTCTAGTAGTAAGTGTTAAATGAAAACATCAAAGAACAATGTAATATGATCTACTGCAGGGAAAAAGAGGATATATATGCATATAAGTTAGTATATATTCATATGTACACATATTCAGGTATAATATATAAGAGAACATTCTGGGGAATAGAGATGGAATTTTTGAGTGAGAGGGAGAATTGCTTTTAATGTGTAATTCTTTGGACAATTAAAATTCTTACATGCATTTATAATAATAAAATGCAATGGTTGCTATTTTGGAAACAAGTTCGAGGAAGTGCAATAGAAGAAGGAAGAGCAATTAGGAGACTACTGCTGTGATTCCAGAAGTGATGGTGATATGGGAGCAAGGCTGGTTCACCATATGCAAGTCAATAAATGTAATTCACCACATAAGTAGAACTTAAAAAAAATCACATGATCATCTCAATAGTTGCATAAAAAGCACTTGACAAAATCTAATGTCCGTTCATGTTAAAAACATTAAATAAATCAGGGATAGAAGGAACATATATGATAAACCCAAAGCTAATGTCATAATGAATGGGGAAAAACTGAAAAAAATGTTTTCTAAAATCAGGAACAAGACAAGGATGCTCACTATCACCACTCCTTTTAAATATAGTACTTGAAATTCTAGTCAGAGCAATAAGGCAAGAGAAGGGAATTAAAGGGATGCAAATTGACGAAGAAGAACTGAAATGATCTGTTTGCAGATGATATGATTCTATACTTAGGAGATTCAAAAAAGTCAACCAGAAGCCTTCTAGAGCTGATTAAAAAATTAGTAAAGTAGCCAGCTACAAAAGCAACTTAAAAAATTATTAGCTTTTCTATACGCCAATCATGAATCCACTGAAAAAGAAATCTTGAAAACAATTCCACTCACAATAGCCTTAAAAATACTTAGGAATAAATCTAAAACAGGAGGCAAAAGACCTCTACAATGAAAATTATAGAACACTAAAGAGAGAAATTGAAGAAGACCTTAGAAGGTGGAAAGTCCTTCCATGTTCTTGGAGAGATAGCATAATTATAATCAAAATGGCCATACTATCAAAAGCAATATACAGAATCCATGCAATTCCTATCAAATTACCAATGTTATTCTTCATAGAGCTAGAAAAATCAGTCCTAAAATTAATATAGAAGAACAAGATACCCAGAATAGCCAACACAATTCTCAGCATTAAGAGCCATGTTAGAGGCATCACAATACATGACTTCAAATTATACTACAGAGCTATAGTAACAAAACCAGCATGGTATTGGCACAGAAACAGACACATAGACCAACAAAATAGAATAGAAGATAAAGAAATCTTATATTTATAGCCAGTTGATTTTCAGCAAAGAAGCCAAAAACTTATGTTTGAGAAGACAGCCTTTTAAACAAGTGGTGCTGGAAAAACTGGATATCAATATGTAGAAGAATGAAATTATACCCAAATCTCTCACTGTACAAAAGAGTCAGCTCAAGGTGGATCAAAGGCCTAAAAATTAAGCCAGAAACTTTGCAATTGCTAGAAGAGGACATAGGAACAACTCTCCAATGTACAGGCACTAGTAGACACTTCCTCAATAAAACCTTTAAAGAGTTTGTGGTGGTGCATGCCTATAATCCCAGTACTTAGAAAGCTGAGACAGGAGGATCTTAGGTTTGAAGCCAGCATCAGTAACTTGGTGAGGCCCTCAGCAACTTAGTGAGATCCCGTTTCAAAATAAAAAAAAATAAGTAAAATAGGGCTGGTGTTGTAGTTCAGAGGTAGAATATCCCTGGGTTCAATCCCCAGTAACAGACACACATATACACACACACACCCTAAAGCACAGGAAATAAAACTGAAAACTGAGAATTAATAAATAGGATGGCATAAAATTGAAAAGCTTCTGCACAGCAAAGGAAACTTATCAAGAGTTTAAAGAGAGAAGCTATTGAACAGGAGAAAATTTTTGCCAGCTACTCCTGTGATTGAGGACTAATATCTAGAATATACAAAGAACGTAAAAAAAATTAACCCTAAAAATACAAATGGCCCAATCAAAATGTGAGCAACTGAACTGAATAGACACTTCTCAAAAGACAAAATGCTAAAGGCCAATAATATGTGAAAAAACATTCAACATCATGAGCCATCAGGGAAATGCAAATCAAAACGACACTGAAATTCCATCTAATTCCAATTAGAATGGCAACCATCAAGAAGTCAAACAGTACATGCTGGAGAGGATGTGGAGAAATAGGAACTCTTTGTATTCTTGTTGGCAGTACTGCAAATTAGTACAATAACTGTGGAGATTGGTCTGAAGGTTCCTCAAAAACTAGGAATGGAACCACCATAGGATCCAGCTATACCACTTTTTGGTATATTTCCAAAAAAATTGAAGTCAGAATACTATAGTGATACATGCATATCCATGTTTATAGCAGCATGAGTCACAATAGCCAAATTATGGAACCAACCTAGGTGTTCCTCAACAGATGCATGGATAATGAATATATGCTATATATACACAATGAAATTGTACTCAGCCCTTAAGAAGAACAAAATTGTGTCATGTGCAGGAAAATAGATGGAGTTAGAGAGTATTATGCTAAGTGAGATCAGTCTCAGAAAGTAAAGGGTTATATGGTTTCTCTCCTATGTGGAAGCTAGAGAGTAAAACAGGAAACAAGAGGGACTTAAGACAATTGAGGAGGGTGAAAAGTATAATAGTGGAAGGGGATTGGAAGAGGGAGGTGTGGAGAGAAAAAGGAATGATAAGAAATAATTCAAATTATGCTATGCCCATGTATGAAGGTATCATTACAATCTCACTATTATATGCAGGGATGGGTGGGTAGGAGGGTGGTTCTTGAAGGGAAATACACGAAGACCTGTGTGCATGTTTGTTGGTATGACTTTGAGCTTCACCATAATGTATAATTACAATGCACCAATAAAAGTATAAACATTTTATATGTATTATATCATAAGAAAATATAGCTATATGAGAAACACATTTGAGGAAGTCCAATAGAAGAAGGGAGAGCAGTTGGGAAAATATTCTTATGATTCTAGAAGTGATATTGAAATTGGAGAACAAAGAGAAAATGTAAATGAGGACAAGCAGATATTAGGAATGATCCACTCTATTAATAAGTGTTTTGTGTATTTATAAATGACATTTTAAAAATTCACTTTATAAAATTTTGGTATGAAAATACAAAAATGCAATTTGTTTTTGATAATTATATTCAGTACACTCATTAAAAGCTATTTTATTCATTCTTTTTAAAATATACTTTATTGGTGCATTGTAACCATACATCATATTGAGGTTTAGTGTGATAGAAACAGACATGTTCATAGCACTGGTGCACTTCAGTGTGTTTTTTTCTTTTATTTATTTTTATCTAGATGTATTAATTGTACATACTAATGGGATTAAGTGTGATATTTTCAACCTGCATACAATGTGCACTTATCAAATTTAATCACTCTTTTTTTCAGCCCATTCTTCACAACACCCATTCCAATTCCCAGTAATTACTATTCTACTTTCAGTCAACTCCATACTTGAGAGAGAATATGTGGTACTCATCTCTCTGTATGTGAATTTTTTCATTTGACTAATGTTCTTCAGTTCGATCCATTTTGCTTCAAGTGATAGAACTTCATTCTTCTTTATGGCTGAATATCACTCCATTGTGCATATATGCCACACTTTCTTTATCCATTCATCTGTTGTTGGGCACCGAGGCTGATTCCATAACTTAGCTATTGTGAATTGTGCCTTTTTCTCCTAAAGTTCTCTTTAACAGGTATGTTCTCTTTATTCTTTCCCTCTATAGAGTTTTTTTTAAATAGGTTGTATACATTTCATTTTTTGATCTATCCATCTTATATGTTTTGAACTCTTCTGAGTGCTTCTATCCCGTAATTATGTTAGCCTATTTTCTTACGGTCCCTTCCTCTTTCATGGACACTATTAAATGTTTCCCTCAAATACTGAAAGCTTCACAGGTACTAGCTTAAACTTCAGTGAATTTTTAAGTCATCTCTGTCTACCTGGGTGGCTGAGCTGTGTTCGTGGCTTTTTGCAGCCTGGAAGCTCTATTTTTTACTCTTGATTTTGTTAAAAGCAATGAAGATTTTGAAGTTCCTTTTCCTGATGATAAGATTTTAACTTATCTCTCCCTTCCAACTATAACCACATCTGTATAACACCAAGTCATTAGCTCTTCATGGTTTGGGTTAGGGTCAAGCGCATCTCCATTTAGGATGACACTAGTTGCTGTCTGACTGGATTTCAGGCATGAGCTGCCACCAGCCTCCTCTTTGTTCTCACAACTTACTCCTGCTTCCAGAACTCCTTCCTCTAGATCACAAAGTCTCCACTTATAACCAGGGATTTAAAACAAATCTTCATCAGAAGTGGGTCTCCTGCTTAGAACTTTATCTTTTCTTTTATTTTAAAAACATATTTTCATTTTTATTTGACACAGAAATTGCCCATATTTATGGGGTGTAGTGTGATATTTTGATACAGATACACAATATGTAATGATCATATCAGGGTAATTGTAAACATCTATCACCTCAGATATTTGTTATTTCTTTATCTTAGGAACATTCAAAATCCTCTTAACTGGCTATTTTGAAATATTCAATTAATTGTTGCCAGCCACAGGTATCTTATTCTGTTACATAGAACACTTGAAGTCATTCCTCTTACTCAATTCCGCCTCCTACCTATTAAATATCCTCTCCTTTCCCTTTCTACCACACCCTTCCCGGGCTTTGGTAACCACTATTCTACTCTCTACTTCTTTCAGATCAGCTTTTTAGCTTCCACTTATAAGTTAGAATTTAGAACATTTGTCTTTCTGTGACCAATTTATTTCACAAAATCTCATGTTCTCCAGTTCCATCCATGTTGCAGCAAATGACAGAATTTTATTCCTTTGTGTATATATATCACATTTTCTTTATCCATTCATCTGTCTGTGGACATCTAGGTTGATTCCATGGCTTGGCTATTGTGAATAGTGCTGCCATAAACATGGAAGTGCAGATTCCTCTGTGACATACTGATTTCAGTGTCTTTGGATGTATACCCATTTGAGAATACTGGATCATATAGTAGCTCTTTTTCTAGTTTTTGGAGGAAGCTCCAGGTTCTATAATGGCCTCCATTTCTATAATCACTATATTAATTTACATACCCACCAACAGTGTGCAAGGGTTTCCTTTTCTACATATCCTCATCAACATTTGATATTTTTATCTCTTAGATAATATCTCTTAGATAATAGCCAGTCTAATTGGGGTGAGATTAGATTATTTATCTCATTGTGGTTTATATTTGAATTTTGATTAGTGATATTCAGCATTTTTTCTTATGCCTTTTGGCCATTTATATATTCTCATGAAGAATATCTATTTAGGTTGTTTGCCCATTTTTAAATTGGATTTGTTTTGTTGTTGAGCTGAGTTCCTTTCATATCTCGGAAATTAATCTCTTACTGGATGAATAGTTTGCAAATATTTTCTCCCATTCTATATATTGTCCTTTGCTGTGCAGAAGTATTTTAGTTTGATATAATCCCATTTGTCAGTTTTTGCTTTTGTTGTCTATGCTTTTTGGGTCATATTCCAGAAGCTGTGCCTAGATCAATATCTTGAAGCATTTCCTCTATCTGTCCTAGTAGTTTCATAATTTCAGGTCTTACAATTAAGTCTTTGTCTCATTTTGTGTTTACTTTTGTATGTTGTGAGAGATAGGGGTCTACATTCTTTCTTCTGCATATGGATATCAAGTTTTCCCAACACCATTTATTGCATAGACTTTCCATTCTTTACTATGTTTTTGGTGCCTTAGTAAAAAATCAATAGGCTGTGAATACCTGAATTTGTTTCTTTCTGAGTTCTCTGTTTTGTTCTATTGGTCAGTGTTTTTTGGTTTGTTTGTTGGTACCATTCTGTCTTAGCTGCTTTGTCCTGCATTTTAAAGTCAGGTAGTATAATGCTTTCAGCATTGTTCTTTTTGGCTTAATAATTCTTTACTTATTTGGATTCATTTATGATTTCATACAAATTTTAGAAGTGTTTTTCTATTTCTGTGAAGAATGTCTTTGGTATATTGAATGGAACTGCATTGATTCTGTGGCTACAATGGACATTTTAACAATATTACTTCTTCTGAGTCATGGTTTGTCTTTACTTTGTGTGTGTGTGTGTGTGTGTCCTCTTCATTTACTTTCATCAGTGTTTTGTAATTTTCATTGGAGAGATTATTTACTTTGTTTGTTAAACTTATTCCTAGGCATTTTATTTTTGTAGCTATTATGAATATCATTTCTTTTTCCATTCCCTTTTCAGCAATTTCATTATTGTCGTATGAAACAGTTGCCAATTTTTGCATGTTGATTTTTGTATCCTGCAACACCATTGAATTTATTTATTAGTTTCAATAGGTTTTTGGTGGAGACTAAGTTTTTCAATGTATGGAATCATGTCATCTGCAATGAGAGATAATTCGATCTCCTCTTCTTCTATTTGGGTGCCCTTGCTTTCTCTTGCCTTATTGATCTGGCTGAGATTTCTGACACTATATTGAATAGGAGTGATAAAAGTGGACATCACTGTCTTATTCCTGATTGTAGAGGAATCTATTTTGGCTTTTCTTCATTCAGTATAATGTTGGCTGAGGGTTGTCATATATAGACTATTGTATTGAGGTACATTCTTTCTTATAGCAGGTTTTTATCATGAGGTCATATTGTTTTATCAAATGTTATTTTGCATCTAGTGAGATAATCTTATTTTTGTCCTTCATAATATTGATATTATGTATTATGTATGATTATTTGCATATTTTGAGTCAATCTGGTAACCCTGGGATGAATCTCACTTGATCATGGTGTGCAATGTTTTTATGAGCTGTTGGACTCAATTCGCTAGCATTGTCTTGAGAATTTTTGCATTTTAGGATTATTGGTCTATAGCTTTTTTGTGTTCTTTTCTAGTTTTGGTATCAGGATAATGCTGACCTCTTAGAATAAGTTTAGAAGGATTCTCTGCATTCCAATACTTTGGAATAGTTTGAGAAGAAACAGTACTAGTTCTTCTTTTAAGGATTGATACAATTCAGCAGTGAAGTCATCTAGTCCTGGATTTTATTTGTTGGAAATTTTTTTATTTTATTTTATTGGTGCATTATAATCATACATCATGATGAAGTTCAGAGTGATAGAGGCATACATACACACAGCACTTGGTAAAGCCTCCCCCATCTCCCACCCCACTCCCACCCCTGCTCCCCACCTCCCCATGCACAACATTGTGATTGGCCTTGATAAATCTGTGTGTGTGTACATCATGAATTACTGGTTTATTCCTCTTACTTGTTATTGATCTGTTCAGGTCATGCTTCTCTTTAAAAGGTTATATTGGAGTCCAGAAATTTCTCCATTTCTTCTAAGCTTTCCAATTTATTGGAATATAGTTATTCATAATAATTCCTAATAATCCTTTGCGTTTATGTAGTATCACTTCTAATGCCTCCTTTTCCAGCTCTGATTTCATTTATTCTTGGTTAGTCTAGCTGAAGGCCTGTCAATTTTGTTGATTTTTTTAAAAAACTCTTCATTTCATTGATTTTTTGTATTGATTTTAGTGTCTATTTCTTATCTTTCTTATTGCTCCCCTTCTGCTAATTTTGGATTTGGGTTGTGTTTGTTTTTGTACCTCTTTAAGTAGCATTTCTGACTGTTTATTTAAAACCTTTCTATTTACTTATTTATTTAATTAATTAATTTATTTTTGTGGTATTGTAATTGAACTCAGGGGTGTTCTATCTCTGAGCTATACACCCAGACTTTTTTACTTCTTATTTCGAAACAGTGAACATTCTTCTTTTCTTTAGTTTGATTTCAGCTCATTAGATTTAAAAGGAAAACTTTGTTTATCATTCTGTAGAAAGCCATAAGCACTGTCATATGTAGATATTTTATGATATTAGTGCATTGTCTTCACTAAGTAATATTCTAGCTGTCCATGCTGGATGCAGTAGGCCCGGTGAGGAGGACATCCTGAGCATGCTCGCCCCTGTATCCATGGGGCGAAGGAAAGTGCCTGACCATCAGAAAGATTCACTTCCTAGTTCTTGACTGAATAAATAAAGAAATGATTGAATAGATACACATCTAGTAGAGACTGCTTGGTCATGAGACTCTAAACAAGTGGGACACTAAGAGCCATGATCACATGTTCAGCTATTTTCTGCCATTTCTTCATCCCCAGTCTACCATTGATCTTTCAGAATATCTTACCAAACATGCAGTTTCTCTGGCAACTGGGTCATGCCTGCAACCTTAGCTGCTCCAATTTGGTAGCCAGTCATGAGATGTTTTTCATAATTTTCTATATTTATTACCCTCTGTTCCACAATGATCTTGGTAAAATCAGAAATACATGCAAACAGGAAGTATCCTTTTTAGTTAAAATTAAACCTACATATATTTTTGGAATAAGCAGTTTGAAATTGGTACTAACCCATGTTTTAAGTTACTGTAGGGTTTTCTCATTAACATGTTACTTATTTATATGTAATGTTAAATGTTGGAGTGGTTAGGTGTACTTCAAGACATCTAGACCTGGCCATTTTAATATAATTATGGAAAACTTTCAATCTTTACTCTGGATTGCCTACAGTTTAATAAAATCAGAGTCAACTACAAATGCCCATTTATCTTCTTTATTTAAAGCTTGTTACCTTAATAGGTACATTTCAATTGCATTATTGTTAATTTTTAATGAGCTATATCTTCTTATCTTTCTAACAAAGCATTGCCTTTGAAAAATGCCTTTATATCCTTGAGATAATCAGAATAAAGACATTTTCTTTCCTTCTAAATATTTTAAGGTTAGCTATGGTCCTTGGATACTCCTTGAACTTGTTTTATGTTGATTTTTTGGTTGATGTTTTATTACCAGGATAATTTATTGTTGGGTAAGTGCTAAGTTTATAAAAATACTTGACTAAGCATTCAACCAGTGTAATTTTGTACCCTTGAAAGACTTCCTGTAATTAGGTATAGGTTAACTGGTTAACTGTATTTCTAGAAAGGGATTCTTTTTTTTTTTGTGGTACTGGGGATTGAACCCAGGGGCATCCTACCTCCGAGCTACACCCCCGGCCCTATTTTTTATCCTTTATTTTGAAACCGGCTCTCACGATGTTGCGGAGGGCCTCACTAAGTAGCTGAGGCTGGCCACGAACCCGGATCCTCCCGTCTCCCCCTCCCAAGTACTGGGATTACAAGTGTGCACCACCACACCGGGCTAGAAAGGGATTCTTACCCTTTACTATTTTCATGCTTATTACCATTTTATTTATCATTTTTATTATTATTATTGGTACCAGGGATTGAACTCAGGGACATTCACTTTTGAGCTACACTCCCAGCCATTTTTATTTTGAAACGGGGTCTTGCTTAGTCACTGAGGGACTTTCCAAGTTGCGGAGGCTTGCCTTGAATCTGCAATCCTCCTGTCTCAGCTTCCCAATTACTGGAATTTCAGGCATGCACCAGCACACCTGGCCCACTTTATTTATCTTTGTCAATTCCAATTTAAACACAATATGGATTCCATCATAGTTTAATCTTAATCTATATAAAACTACCTTAATTCAACCTAAATCATGTAATTATTTTTAATTCCTAAATAAGTCTAGGAACAATGATGGTGATTGCTACTCTCAACTTATATTGGAGTCACAAAGGAGAATAATTTACCTAATGGGAAATTACTAGAATATTCATAAAGATAGAACAAGTTATACTATCAACACAAAATTAATAAAAGGAAAGGGGGTAATGCTAAGCATGTAATAAAGAATTTTAAAAAATAGTAACAGTTAAAGTATATCTGTGATAATATACACAATTCAAGCCAAAATGCTGAAACAAAATTGGTTCAAGAAGAATGGTACTTCGTTAGTATTGAAATCAGGAAGTCAGATACTCTCCTCTGAGGTAATAATATAATTTTATTTCCAAAACTTAGGCCTCCCCAGGCGCAGTGGCAGGTACCTGTAATCCCAGTTATTCAGGAGGCTCAAGCAGGTAGAGACTGAGGCAAGAGGATTGCTAATTCAAGATGAGCCTGAGCAACATAGTAAGACTCCATCTGAAAACAGAAAAACAACAACCAACCAACCCTATGTCTGGCCCCAATACCACAGATTCCTTCCTATTATTGTCATAAGTATGGATTAATATCAACTATACTCAAAATAGAATTAATCTTGAGGACATTCTTCAAAATGCCAAAATTTCCATAAGTCAATTAAAATGTAGCACTTGTAAAAATATATGATAATTTATTGATATTATTTTAGCATATATGTAAATCAAAGCAATGTATTCATGATCGCATTTTTTGAGATATTTCTATGACTGTGGTTGATGCCTATTAAAGTAGCATAGAAATTTTCCAAAATTTATCTTCCCTACACAAAGAACTTTGAGGATTTCCTGAACTCATTCCTGTACAGAAGAGAACATTCACTCTTGCCTAATGCCTGCGCCCCAAATAAAAATCATAGGATTGTCAGAAATAGCTTTGTGAAACACACATACTGTTGTTGTTCCCACAGGAGCATTGAGCACCTCATCCTCAATATATTTTCAGCATCATATATGAATAAATAGTAAAGGGATCCCAAAACAGTCCAATAACTCAGTTTTAAATGATCCCTAGGAACTGGGCAGATATGATAACATTAATGGATTCCAGAAAGAAAATATAACTATACAACTTGCATCTTTCAAGGAGAATAACTTAAAAGATGAAAAGTTTATCCCACAAAGTATGCCAGTTAAATACCTGGAGCTACGAAAACAACGTGAAGATGTAAATATGTAAGTACTTGAATAATCAAGGAGGATGGAGAAATGAAGTGTTTGGATGGACTGAAATATCTAATGCAGTCTCAAATTGAATTCTGAGAAAATAGCATCCAAACTAATTCATTCTTTTCAGATAACATTTGAAAAAATTTGGTTATGGGGCCAAATGAAATAACAAATGGTGAAAAACTTGGAGGAGTTAAAACATGGGGCATCCAGAGACCATATCATGAGAATGAGAACTAATGACATTTGGCTTGAAAATATCTAGTCTAGGCCTAATTGTCTTTAAGAAACTGAATGATTTTCATGTGGAAAAAATTGCACTAAACCAGGAAAGCTGTATTTGGAGGTTTCAGCAGAGCTGTATTAGAGCTCTTACAGCAGTTGAGAAATGTCATTGGCTGCCTTATGAATTAGTAAACTCTATGACATGGCTTTAAGCAGCGCCTGAATGACCACCTGTCAAAGATCCTTTAGAGAACAGTTCTGAATTAGATGGAAACTGTAACTGCTAAGTGCTCTTCTAATTCATAAATGACATTTGCAATGTTCTATACTTCACTTTTTGGAGCAAAATATGAAGATCATATATTAGCAATATTTTCTAATTCTCTTTTGTTTCTTTTTCTTTTCTTTTTTTTCCTTTTTTTGGGCATACTGGGGTTTGAATTCAGGGGCATTCTGCCTCTAACTTACACCCTTAGCCATATTTAGTTTTATTTTTTTTTTTGAAACAGGGTCTCACTGAGTTGCTGAGGTTCTCCCTAACTTGCTGAGGCTAGACACAAACCTGTAATCCTACTGTCTCAGCCTCTCAAGTTCTAGGCTTATAGGAGTACACCACCACAGGCTGCACTACTTTCTAATCAGATGTTTTTAAGAGTCTTTTAACAATGAAATTATTCATTCTTATTTGGAAAATGTACTTTATAAGATCTGACGTATATGACAACTAACGTTCTGACGTTTTATTTTATGTAAAACAAATGAACCTTTAAGTTTAAATTCTTGGAAACTCTTCATTTTAATAAGAAACCTTATTAGGTACAACCCAAGGAAAACAATTAAATTGTTTATTGTAACTTTGAACCACCCTTCCCCCTCCAAAAAAGTCACACCTTTCAAATATTTCACTGCCTAAAAGTTCAAAGTTTTCTTGATAATTGAGGGCACCTTTTGGTTGTGTGCTATTTTTTTCCTGAGTAATGCCCAGCAGATGGAGTTATAGTTTAGTGGTTGAGCATTTGGCCAGTGTTTGTAAGGCCCTGAGTTCAATCTTCAGCTCTGCAACAAGATAAAAATAGATAAATAAATAAATAATGCCCAGATTTCTACATTGCCAGAATTTTTAGTATAGTTTGGCTGGCCAAAGTCTTAACTAATAAATCTTTTGTTACTACCATCTTTCAACCCTTTATATTAGCCTTTTATTTTCCATATTGACTTATACTTAAAACCTCATATTTGTTTATACTCTTGGAAAAATCAAAATTAAAAAACCAGCACTTTTTGTGACTTCATATGCACTTGTTAGCTTTGCTTTAAATAAGCACACTAAATGAGAGAAACACTAATGGCCTGAGATGGCTGTATGAAAAGGTGGCTGTTTTTGCTTTGCAAGAAGAGTATTTGTTATATACACACCGTGATTCCCAAGAGGAAAAGATAGTATTTTAACATAAACATGAAGCTTATATCAGCCTGAAGCCAAAACAAATAGATTCCTTTTTTTTAACAGAAAATTTGTAGTCAGAGTTGAGGG
Organism: Glis glis; assembly: GCA_004027185.1. NCBI lineage: Eukaryota > Metazoa > Chordata > Mammalia > Rodentia > Gliridae > Glis > Glis glis. The sequence continues at coordinate 26,628 of PVJS01011150.1, read as the reverse complement.
AAAATGGCCATTACCAAATTCCTACTTAGCTCCTTCCACACCTCTCTAGAGACCTCTTTCTCTACCTGTAAGGGCAGGAGGCAACTGATGGTTGGTTGCCTTAGAAAAGACAGCAGGGCAATGACTCAGAGGTGTCTGACATCCAGATGCATATTACAATATTAAGAGGAAAGACTCGGAGGGATGTACATTAATCAATTGATTATTTTTCAAAGTAGTAATTAGTCCTTAGGAACAAGAATGCTACAGAAGTATTTTTGTTCTTCAGTAGATTTAAATCGAAGTTGGCTGTTCCTCTTTCATCTTTTGTCCTTTTTGTCTCTTGTCATTTTTCTCTTTATTCATACTTTCTCTACTATCTAAATGGTTTGTATTCTTATATTCAGATATGAAGAGTTGCATATTTCAGAATACAGTTAATGTTTCTGTAGCTATAGCATATAAAAGTATTAAAGCTGTTTGGGCCTGTATTTAATCACTTCCTTGCTTTGATATTTTAAATTTTCTTTGGGGATCTAGAAACTAGGGCATGCTCCAATGGACAAAGCAGTGTGCAAAGAGAGGAGCTTTTCATTTTTCCAATTAATTATGGTGTGATTATTTATTTATTTATTCATTTAGTTATTTATTTTACTGGTGATGGAATCCAGGAGCATTCTACCTCTGAGCTACACCCCAGCCCTTTTTATTTTGAAACAGGATCTCACTAAGCTGCTGAGGCTGTGCTTGGACCTGTGCTCCTCTGTCTCAGCCTCCCAAGTACTGAGAGTACAGGCATGTGCCACCATGCCCAGCTCAAAGAGCATGCTTTTTTGATTAGAAGTGATACAAGCTTCATCGCTGCTCTCTGATGTTTAAATTTCAGTTTATTCTAATCTGACAAGATCCTCAGCAACTTAGTGAGACCGTGTTTCAAAATAACAAAAATAAAAAGGACTGGGAGTGTAGTTTGGAAATAGAATGCCCCTGGGTTAAATCCCTAGCACCAAAAAAAGTTAATGTATTCTAAATGATGTGTCTGTTGGTAGAAATATTATAAAGTCTTCTTCTAAAACAGAAAAAAGCATATAGTAAATCAATTAGTAATGCGTATATCATTGCTGGCATAAATAAATAAATTACTGAGTGCGAGATTGGAGTTTGAGTTTTTAGTCAGTGAGCAGCCTCTGTACTGCTTTTGACTCATTGTGACCCAGCCTGTATGAGTGCAGGCAGGTGACTTCACCTCATCCACATACGGGTGAGTATGTTGTTCTTTCTAGATCTCTAAGGGATTACCCAGCTTTAGAATTCTAGTATTCTTATGATTTCTAGGATATACACATATCAAAAATGTGCTTAGGGCCATTTAAGTCATCCTTGGATGTGTAGGACTTTATTCAAAACTGGAAATGAAAAAAATCGAAACCACATTCTTAAGGGAAAACTCTGCTGTAAATTCACACAGAGTCCTATTTGTAATCAACAGTGTATACAGGAGATATATAGAAAGGAATACAAAACAAAATAAAGCCCTATGATTCTCTAGTTATTATTGCATTGTTCTTTAGATTGCAGGAAACGGAGCCTGCAAACATTGCTCAGTGCTCTAGCTGACTAAAACAGCTAGCAACTGTCAACTGTAAAGCCATCCGGCTCTAGGGGGCACTGCCGTACTGTGCATCATCTGGCTTATTGACGAAGGCTTAAGCAAGATTTCATTAAAGAGTTCTGCAGGTTTCAGATACAGAAAAAGCACATAAACTATTTATAATCAATTTAAACTTTGAGAAAATTAGGTAACTGTGTAAAATATTTATATGCAGTTTTTGGAAATGAACGTTTCTTTTGTTGGTAAAAGTATCTGTCTGCAGCAACTAACTATGGAAGGGAGTAGGAGTATTTTTTTAACTTTTGCGGTCAAGGTCTCATGAAGGACAATATATGTTTCTGCTATGGAAATGTTTAAAGCATTCCGCCTAAAATTCAGAAAATAAACAAAAATTGCCTACTTAGTTCCTGGACACCGCAGTATTTTAATTGGTTTTCCCCATCACTGTATTTGGTTAATCTCTAACCAGAAGGCTTCTGTATAATTATGGAAGCTCTATGACTTAAGGCAACTTTCAAAAGTAAAGAGTCTCAAAAACAGCAGCAGTTCAAAATAATCCCAAAGGTAAGTTACCACATGTATCTTATTAAACTGTGAGAAATGAGGGCTGTCAAGGCGAGAGTCCAGTGCAGAAGTCAAGATCTACAGTCTCATATATTTTCAAAGCATATTTAAAAAGTAACCTTGAGAAATGAATTATGTCATTTAAAGTATTATATATGAATAATGAACTACTTAACAAAATCTGTAAATTAAATTAAAGTCAAAGTCTGGATATGCAGGTATTATACTGAAGGCAGACAAATTTTTTTTAGACCCATGTACAAGTTTAGTTCTCAACTATTATTCATTGTACAGCATTAAGAAAAGTCCACTTGAAACTTTGAAGTCAAATAGAGGTGACTTCCAATGGTCAAAACATTTTGAAGTTAAAATAGGAATTCTATTTAGACTAGAGGAACAACTGGTCATTTTCTAGTCCATGGATAGATCATAAAAGGCACAATATGCTACCACATAAATAATTTAGATTTTTCACATTAATCATTGCGCATACATGACATGATTTTCAGTTTAGGTGGTTTACTCTAACAGCAACGTAGAAGAAAGAAGAATTCAGGAAGGCAAATGTAGAAGCAAAAAGATTGTTTGGATAGTCTTGTGAAATAATTTTGAGCCAGGGCACCAGACTTGAATATTGAGTAGAGGGGACATTTTTGAGATATATTTAGGAGATTCAATTGACCGAATTTACTGACTATGCAGAAGGGCATGGTGATGAGAGAATGGATTGACTGTGATTGTACATGATGGTGGAGTCACACTACTATCCTGATGTCCGTGTTGGCACACAATTAGGTACTTCTGAAAATCACTAGTGAGTAATATGAAATGAATGGACCCATCATATAAAGTAGCCTGTCAGTTTATTTCAGTTAGCCAGTGGACAGAAAACTTGATGATTCTGAAGGTGATAAACTAGCAATCATTCTTGGTGGCAAAGATTTGGGAACAGGTTTTTACACAGACACTCAAGCAGCAGTTTTGGGTTGAACTATCTTTTCTATGCTTGATGTTTCCAAATCATTTAATATATTTTCATAGGAGTCCAACACTTGAAGGAAAGTAAAGACAAAGTCTTATTACTAGTGAAATATAATAAAATCACTTGATACTCAGAAGAGGTTTAATTCTAATCTAAACAAATAACAGGTTAAATAGGGAATCAGTTTCTGGATGTGTGCGTGAATGTGCATCTGGATGACCCCAGTAACTAGTGTCCAAATGTTTAGGCTGATCTCCTGCCCAAACACTGTGCAGAAGAGCCAGACGTGCCTGTTGGTTCCTGTTGGAATTTCTGACCTACGGAATCATAAGCACAGTAAATAGCTGTTTTGCACGAGTATGCTATGGGGTAATTTGTTATTGAGCCATGGTAACTGGAATATTACTGCCATCTTGTGCCTGAGCTATTGAGATAAAAGCTTTTTTTTTCAACTTACTCCACAGGTATTTAACCCATCAGAAAATGTACGGTTTCTGCATTTGAAATATATCACAACTCTGAGGATTTCCCATTATTGTCATAGTTATCAAAACTGTTTCTCTAACTTCACTCCTATCTTATGTAGTCTACGTATGATACAGCTGTCAGTATCACATATATTTAACATGTATATTACAACACATCTTAGCACTATTCAAAATGATAACATTTCCCAGTCACAGCTAAATGGAAATTCAAAGTCCTTCACATGGACTATAAATTCTCCAAGAAACATTCTGATCTAATATTCTACCACACTTTTCTTGTCCATTTCAGCTACAGTGTTACTAGAATATTCTAATTTCATTCTCATTTAAGTACTTCTGATTTCTTTGCCTGAAATATTATTCCCCATATGTTTCCTGGACACATCCCTCATATGACTTATGTGTCTTCATTTTGTTTTGTTTTTCTTTTTCTGGTACCGGGAATGCTTTCTGGGGGCATTGTACCTTTAAGCTACACCTCCTGCCCTTTTTATTCTTTATTTTGAAAGAGGGTTTCACTGAGTTTCTGAGGAGACCCTCAGCAAGTTAAGACCCTTACTAAGTTGTTGAGGCTGGCTTTGAACCTGTGATCCTCCTGTCTCGGCCTCTCAAGTACTGGAATTTACAAGAGTGTGCCGCCTCACCTGGCTCATGTGTCTTCTTAAGTACTACCTCTTCAGACAGTTAGGCAGATAAAAATTAATATTCTATGATTTATTATTTTGCCTTTTATGTATTACTTATTTACAAAAATTAGGAAATATATATTAGTCACATATTAGTTTGTTGTCCATATGCTGTACAAGAATATTAGCTCTTTAATATCAAGAATTTTGGTTAGTTCATAAAGCAAAGCAAGTTCCCTAAAGTGTTTATAGAATGAATAAGTAGATGAGTGAGTGAATGGAGGATGAGCCTGCCTGACAGGAGAGAAGCCTACATTTATCAGCGACAGTCTCTATATTAGAGGGAGCTCCCAAGCTGGAGTGAAATACTAGGTCTACCTCTAACAGCTATATGATTTTTGGATCTGCATCTGAGTGTCTCTTGCCTCAGTGAAATAAAGTGTATAGCACTGACAATATAGTAGGCTTGGAGCACGTGAAAGTTTCATTTCCCAAAGTGAGATTCATGACTCATACATCCCAATAAAGCCCAACATGGTCTCAGATGTCTGACCTCTACAATGGCCTTAACTCAAGCCTGGGAGCAATGAAAGCCTTGGGAGCAAGACCAAGAAAAACTTACGGGTCTTGACAAAAAATAAATAAATTTTATACCAAATCTGAATGGAGTTACCAAGGTTTAAACTTTAATGTAAATACTGAAAGACTTTTAACACATTCTCCTAATGAAGGGGTGTGATGATACAAATAATATGGGGGTTGTCATTTCCCATCAGTGAATGGCACTGGCAATGTTTCTTACAGGGTCGTTTAAGTATTGATCTTATGTAAATATAGTTTCTATCGGAAAGGGTATACTAAAGAAGATATTTATGTAGCAACATTTAAGTGTGGCAAAGGCTATGATATTGTTAAAACGGAACCACTTTTAGCTACCCTGCTTTTCACAGATATTGTGAAATCTTCAAAATAGGAAAAGATGTATAAATAAGAGATATTTGAATTGAAAAATAGGGACTTAAATTATCTTGTCTATCACACGGTCAAGGTAGGTTTTCTTCAATATACTCTCTGACTCAAGATAAGCAAATGCAAAACAAAGTTTAATATTTTAAAATATTATCACTTTGTTCTTTTAGGAGATAAGAAATACTATACATGTAATTTGACATTTTTAGTAAAAGGAATTTTATTACCAAAAACTTTCAGCAAAAATTACTAGAATGCAAAAATGAGTTAAACTATACATATGATATAAGGAAAAGGATTGGATTCTATATATTTTTTGCTAACCAGTGCAATGGATGACATCTTCATATCTCAGTAGACTCATCACAAAAAACAGCAAGTGGGTATTAAACAAGTGGACTACCTTGGTAAATTCTAATCTTTGCAAATCTCAGCAGTAGAGTATCGTGTAGGGATTGGCCTTTCCCAGATGTCGTGATATGGCCACCGGAATGAGCATAAATCATCAAAATTCCAACCTCTATCATTACAGTGGACATTGTGACATCATTTTATTTAAAAGGAGAAAGAGGTTTTGACTGTCATCAGATTTTGACAAGTGTATAGCTCATGGATAACAGTAGATTTGAACGATTATCATTTTACCACAGCTTGGCTTATAAGAAACTTCTGGAGTCTCCCTTGGTGGTATGAAGTAAGCCCACTGAAAGAAAGTTCCATGGAGTCAACAGCCAAGTCTGGGAAGCTCTGCCTTGAGATCTACACACTCAGCAGGGATCCAAATACACATTTCTGAATAGTTGGATAAATGAATGAAATGATGTGTTCCTGAATGTGAGATATGAGTTACAAAATACTATAGGAAGATAAAACACCTGTGAGGAATGCTCCTGCCACCATAATGCAAAACTCACAAGAATATTTGTGTACAGACAGTAGGTGACCTTCAAGATAGCCATCTTTTTCATGTGCCTCATAGACTGACAGATGTGGAATGAATTACATGGCGCTCAGGTCTGGGGACTTGAACTAGTGTTCTTCTTATGCTGCATACTCTCCTTGGATGTTTTTATTCACTTCCATGGTTTTATCTGCCTCTTTTATATTTAATATTCCCAAGCTTATATTTTTAATTTATATCATGACCATAAGCTACTGACTCCCTAATATAGACCTGCCTTCTGGACATGTCTATGCAGGTGCTTATTCCCATAAGAGTTCAAATTGTACATGTTCGAAGTGGAAAATTTTGTTACCATCCACATCAGACACTCATATCTACTACTTAAGACTGCTGCAGCTTCACCTGTTTCTAGAGACTTGGGCCACTCCTTCCAGCCCTAACGTCTCTGAGAAAACTCTTCTCCCTTCCTCCCCTTGATGGTTGTCCAGAAGGCAGTCATTTATGTGGCCTCTTGCAAGAGTCCAGTGAGACTGAATCATAAGTCCAATTTATTCCAGTCCAACAGCTACCAGGCGGTATCTGGCCTGATGACACTTCCTCATATAAACTCTCCGTCTGCTCTACTTCACTATCCTTTTCTCTCTCTATTGTGCTGCATGTGCTCACGTTCTTTAGCGAAATAGCGCAAGAAGAACCCAGGCTGACACCATCAAAATTTCCTCCATTTTTGGAGGATGTCTAATGATATAATCCACTTTAACCTTGACATCGAAGCAAACATACTTGGAGGCAGTCTTGCATTCTTCTCTTCCTTAATCTTCAGGAAACTCAGTAGCTAAATCTAGCTTAAATCTAGCTATCTTTCTTTCTCAAGAGCAGATGCATCGCTCCCTCTCCATTTCTGCCAACACTCTTGTTCCAGGCATTCACTTTTTCTTGGATTATTCAAAAAGCCTCCTATGCGGTCTTGCTAATTCCAGTCTCATTTCTTCATGTTTAGGCCCCGCTTCTACATAGAGTGATCCAGCTTCTCCATCCAAAATGCATGTCTTAACATAGTGCTGATTTTCAGCAGTTCCAAGCTCTTGAATCCCACAAACCTCCATTATCTCCTATGAGCTTACATTTTCAGGCTTCTCTCTCATGAATTCTTGCCTTATGTTTTAGGTTCTTCAACACCAAATATGTCATTATATATATAAAAAAATCTTCATCTCCTTGTTTATAATGTTTTTCTTTTCTAATTCTTTAGGTGAATTCTCACTTTTACCATCAAATTTAGGCATTTTTTCCCCTTCTAAAGCAGTCCAGGCTGAGATAGGTGCCTGACTCTCTTCTGTACAACATAAAATCCATTGTATCTTTATAAATCCATTAGATGAGTGAGTGTTGTTTTGGTTTTACACTATTTTGTTGTTTCCTTGCACACGAATTGGATATTATATTCATCCACCAATTTCTCATGATGGCGGGGATTCTCACAGCATGTGAAACCTCCACCACTCCCTAGTACCTGGGGCATGTTTTAGACTTTGAAAGATGAAGACCAGAATAGTTCTGATTTTTTTATTAGTACTGGGGATTGAACGTAGGGCCATTCTACCTCTGAGACACACCCCAGGATTATTTAATTTTGAAACAGGGTCTTGCTAAATTGCTGCAAACCTGTGATCCTCCTGTTTCAGCTTCTCAAGTATTGGGATTACAAGAATTCACCACCCTGTATGGCTTAATTTCTGATTCTGATATGACTGCTTTGGGTTGTATTTGGTTTTTTTTCCCTCTCCCAATCCCACTCCCTAAAAATGACTATACCAAAGTATTCTTCAGGGGGCAGGCTGGGCCCATTTTGTATGTTTTCATTCTAATAATACCTAGAAGAGAGCTTGTTAGTAGCAAAAGGTCAATATGTATCTACTGAATGAATAAGTGAATATTACAGGGATAAACCTCAGGAATGTCTGAGGTCATTTTCAGCTGGGGTCAAATAGTATTCTTAGAAATTTGACTTTTCGTTTATGTAGTTTCTCAGTAAGCACACAGAATTCTTCGAGGTTTTCACCAGGTACATTTATCTGGAAAGAAGGCAGCCAAATTGCCAGAATCTATAGAGAAGTTGAGCAAGGCTTGATAACAGTAATAAAAGATTATCTTTATGGGCCTGCAGGGATTCTCTGTTGTATCAAATAGTATCTGTTGTACCTTAATACCTTTTTGGGGAACAAAGGGCCAAGGAAATTGTCTGACTGGAACTGAGCTGAGCAGAGGTGACTTTGAACTATTAAGCCATCTCTGGCACCTACACTAATCACTTTTGTTATGTCTCTTGCTATTATTCCATCAATCATAAGCATTCTTATGGCCACCAAGGAAGACTTTACATCGTTGCAATTGCCACTTTTAGTATAATTATCTATGTTCTCCCTTTCAATATGCTATGATTTCTTTAATGCAGATCTCTTTATTCATCTCAATGTCAACAGCATAGTAAGAGTTAACATATTATAAAATTAAGGAATAAACAGGTTAATTACAGAGAAATTATAAAACAGAAGCTAAAAAAAATTGCAATGGAACCACATAAGCAAAGGTGTCCAAGGCTAAACAGAAATAAGAAGCACCTTAGATATGTTAAAAAATTAGCAGCCAGCTGAGCGTGTTGGTGCACACCTGAAATCCCAGTACCTGGGAAGCTGAGACAGAAGGATTGCAGGCTCAAGGCCAGCCTCAGAAATTTAGCAAGACCCTTAGCAACACAGTGCAACTCTGTTAAAACAAAAACAAAGACAAAAACATAGGGCAGGGGGTGTAGCTTAAAGGTAGAATCTCCAGTACAAAAATAGTATCAAAAAATTATCAGCCTATACTAATTTGTATGATCCTCACTGATGTAATAAATAAGCCACCAAATTTCAGTTTGCTAACATCATTACTCATTGTAGCCCACTTTGCAGTCTAGTGCTGGTGTTTATACTCAGTGGGATTGAAGGGCAGTGTTTCTCCATGCAGTGATTTAGTATGACAGGATCTTTCCATCCTCTGACTCCATCCTTGGCTAGAGCTTTAGAATCTTCTTCCAGCCAGAAGGAGAGGAATTAAAACAGGAAAGAGAGAAATTTCAGAAGAACCATGCCTCTCTTGCATGTTTGGGTTCATAGCTGACATAAGTTATTTGTCTTCATGTTTCATTACCGAGAATTAGTTCTGTGGTACCACTTAGATAAGAAATGGAAAAAATTTTTCTCTAAAGATCCAGACAGTAAACATGTTAGTCGTTGAGGGTCATAACATTTCTCTTCTTTTTGGGGGTGTGTGTGGTACTGGAGATTTAACTCGGGAGCATTCTATCTTTGAGCTATCCTACTCCAGCCCCATTTTATTTTTTATTCTGAAAAAGCGTCTAAGTTAGGGTGCGCTGGCCACAAACCTGTGATCCTCCTGTCTCAGCCTCCCAAGTACTGGGATTACAGGTGTGCACCACCATGCCGGGTTTGGGTCATTCATCTCTGTGATAAATATTCAACCTTGCCAGGTACAGTGGCACATGCCTATAATTCCAGTACTTGGGAAGCTAAGACAGGAGGCTCACAGGTTCAAGGCCAGCACAGGGTAACTTAATGAGACTCTTAGCAATTTAGTAAGACTCTGTTTCAAAATAAACAATAAAATAGGTCTGAGGGTGTAGCTCAGAGGTAGAATGCATCTGGGTTCAATCCATAGTACCACCACTCCCCCCAAAATTCAACCTTCTATTTGTAGCCTAGAAGCAGCCATAGGTAATATGTAAATGATTGGATATGGCTATGTTCCAGTAAAACTTTATTTATGGATAGAAAAATTTGAATTTCACAAAACTTTGAAATGTCACAAAATGCTACTCTTATTTTGATTTTCTTCCAACCAACTGGAAATGTAAAAATCTTTTATTCTTAGGCCTTATAAAACGAAGTGGTAGGCTGAATTCAGCCTACGGGTGGTTGGTGACCTCAAACCTAGATACCAGGCGGCTGGAGAAGGTTGTCCCTGTTGGAAATGTTGCCTTTTGTAAAGTCCCACAGTGCTTTGGTGGACACTAGCTATGTCTTACTCATGTTGCTGCGATGGCGACTAAATATCCATGTATGCCTCTTTTCTCTCATTTTGGACATACCTGTCCCCTTCCCAAGAAATACGTCACCCAACCTCATCCCGTCACTGTATCTATCTCAAAGTCAGTGATATCCGCGTGCTGTTGTCTTCTCCATCAAATCTGGTTGTGGCTTCTTGATGTGCTGAGAGCTACAAATAAAAGACATCCCTCTGTTTCACCCTCACTATAAACAGGTAGAGTAGGGACAGGATAACTGCACAAATTCCCACAAAGAAAGGGGGCAATGAGAATACATAGCAATGATGAAAAGTGGCCAAGTCATCAACTGTGACACCTCTTAGCACTAGAGCTTCTTCATTAGGCCAATCATGTGGAGGTACGACTTCCTTGTCCACTGCACCAGCTCCAGGTGAAGAGGCTCCCAGCAATATGTGCTCCTTGGGAAGACAGAGCTTTCACCCACTGCTTTGTGCTGGTATAAATTTTGTGGCCCAAAAGGTATTTTTATAGCTACAGGTTCTTTTGATCTAGCATTATGGTTTTCTTGGCAATATATTTTCATCAAAATTTAGAAAGCCTTGGTTTATTTGCATCTAGTTTGAGCTTTGTTAGTAGTAATATGCAATGTTTTTTCTTTGGCATAGTTTCAAGTTGGTTTATTTATTTTTCTTTTCCTCTTATACTTTTATCTCTTGACTTAATGGTGGCTACCTGAAGTGGTCTGAACAGTATGAATGCAGGAAATGGAGCATCCTTTGAAGTGACCTTTGGCACAGTTTAGTTCTTAGATTTCACTGACATAGCTAAGTGTCACTCTCAGCATTATATTAAATTTTTTTTGGTAGGGGGTTTCTAGAAAAAAATTTTTTAAACTTTAGAGACTTTGATTATACTCTAAATTCTTTATGTCCTCTTCATCCTCAATAACAGAAAATTCTAGCCTAAACATCACAGTCCAAAAGTCACACACTTTGGCTCGCATCCTACTGATGTGGACCAGCCCTGTCCTCTAACCTGGATGCATGGAGGGTGGGTGGGGGTTGAGCAAATTTATTCTTTAGTCTAGGCTGGCAACTATTTTATTGAACATTTTTATGCCATAAAATCTTGTGTGGCTCTGCTAGTAGAGAACTTAACTTTTATTCTGAAAGCCATGGCAAGCATTTGGAAGACTGTCATCCATTAATACCCAAAGCAGAAATTGAAAATAAAATATGTTTTAAGGTTAGTGCAGTATATGGAAGCCTGAGGGCTCTGAAGGGCACGATCCTTATGAGCTTCACCACATTTTGAATATATGAGATGGCTGTAGCAGAGCCATCATTAATCACAAGCACTATCACGAATGCTATTACTCCACAATGAATGATCCTTCTACTTTTCATAGTAATAAAACATGTTATACATTATCAGAACCTCAAATGGCAACATTTGAGAAAGATTCATTTCCAATTCTATGATAGGTGATTGTATTTGTATAAATAAAACCTAACTGTATTCATTTCATCACAAAACTAAAAATAGATTCCTTTCCCTGAATGTTTCATTTCTCAAGTATTAAAATAGACTTTAAAATATAAATATAAATATTGATATCTTTCTATTGTCAAGAAAAAGCATACAATGCAAGAAGATTTAAATAAGACAGAAATAGAACACTGGAAGGTTTTACAGTGCAGGGAAGTTGAAAATATATTTTACTTTAAAAAAACTTATGCAAAATGAAAACATCAAATTAGAATAGAAATAAACCCAATTTATAGCTTAACAAAACCTACGAGTTTTATTTTTATACTCTGTTCTTAAGTTTCTTTAAATCTATTTCTTCTAATTTATATTAGTGTATTATTCTAATACTTTACTGGGATAAAAATAGACCCTATTTTTATAAAAATGAAAGTAGCACTTTTGAACTTCTTATAAAAAGCATTATTCTTCTAAGATGACTATTCTCATAATTAGCTGAGAATATGGTTAAACAAACATATATGAAGATATCTTATTATCATAATTACCAAAATGGAACTAATTCTCGTGTCTGGGCATTGTGCTAAGAGCATTTCTTTTATAATATTTTATTCAATCTTCATGTCAATCCTATGATACCAATATTATCATCCCTAAAATACAGAGGAGTTAAGTCACTTTTCCAAGGATATATTAATAGTAAGAAACACAACTGAACTTTGAAACTTATATCTGACTGTTAACTACTCTAGAAATACATAGAAATACATCAAGTTAACTCAAATTCACTTCCAAAAAATCAGTGGCTAAGCTCTCTAGTCCCCATCTGTGTAACATGACAGACATAATCCTTCTGGGATGGGAGCATATTAACCATGTATGGTTATGATCAAAGCTGTGTAACCAGAAAAAGCATATTTTAAATTACTTTTGGGGAGAGAATTACCATTCATTTTTGAGACACGATGGTAGACATTTAATTGAAAAATATAGACTGCAGGCCATGGTCTAAAAGTTTAAAAATGATATTATGACAGTTAATTGTTCTTCTTAATATGATAGAAAAAATAAATTGAGTTTCTGGAGAACAAGAGAATAATGAGATGAGAACAGATTAAAGGGAGAACACAGGACTTAGAATACCATTAGGGCTGAAGCCTAGAACAGATCTTTAATACCCGAGGTGGGAGTCAAGGGATTATAAGACCAAGGATAGATAACCTTCAATTTTCTTGTATAATTTTATTGGTGCATTGTAGTCTTACATCATAATGTAGTTCAGAGTGATAGTGACATACATGCATGTAGCACTTGGTTGAGCTTCAATTTTTAATACTTGTTCTGTTATGCTGTTTTCTGAAATGCATAATCCCTTCTTCCTGACCGACAAAATTTTGTATTAGTTTTTCTTTGGAAAAATCTAAGCAAAAGAGCTACACTTATTTCTCTGTTGAGGAAGAACAGATGACAACTATAGTTACAATAACAACAATAGCTAGTAATAGTGAAGGGCATACTAAGTATTTGTCACCATTCTGAGGATCAAAAAAGAATATATAGCAAATCATCCATCTCTTACAGTAATATTCTGTGGACAGAATTATTATCGTTAGTATACATAGATGAAGTAACCACTAAGTCACATGAAAATGAGTAATACAATCACCATTCAGTGTGGGGTTCTGGAGTTACTCATCTTATCTTTCTACTCAACTAACTCTTTAGAATCCGACTGTATGTGATATCAAGGTGTCACTTTGCTTACAGAGTATAAGAGTCTATGACAAAATCTATCATTTAATCTTAAATTCCCTGATGATCATAGGGAAGACAATTTGCACATAGAGTGATGAGTCAAGTAATTTTTTTTTGGCACTGGGGATTGAACCCAGGGGCATTCTACCTCTGAGCTCCACCCCCAGCCCTATTTTTTATCCTTTATTTTGAAACAGTCTCATTAAGTTGCAGAGGGCCTCACTAAGTAGCTGAGGCTGGCCACCAACCTGGATCCTCCGGTCTCAGCCTCCTAAGTACTGGGATTTACAAGTGTGTGCCACCATGCCCGGCAAGTAATTTTTAGATACATTAAAGAAAAGCTGGTCAGTCCATTGCTGATATTTGAGGAGTAGAAAAATAATAGGTGAATGTGTACAAATATGCAGTGAATTCTTTAGATTATAAATCCTAGATTGTTAAAAAACCAACTGAGTACTTAATAGTTATATTCTAATGTATCTTTATTCACAACCAAACCTTTGGGGAACTCCTGTGTCCATTTATTTTGGTCATACTTATTCATAAGCAAACCCTACACAGCAGATTAGGGCTCTCTTGACACATCAAATTATAAGGGTTTTGAAATACATAATTAATTACACTACGGAATGCTAAAGAAAAACTCATTTTAGAATTTTGCAAAGTAGGCTTAACATATCAAATAACACAAAATGCAAAAGATAATAAAAATCTTCCAGTTATAATTAGGTTTAATAATTATACATTCTTCCAGATATTTGTTATTAAGACTGCAAGAAATATATAGTTTGGATTTGGAGAGTTAAGATAAAATATATCCTTATCTCAAAGTTCCAAACCATATATATAATTAAAAATAAAAACAAACAAAACTCAAAATGTCTTTGATATATGGGGGTGAGTTTAGTTATCTGAGAAGTTACATGTATTTTCCTAGTATATAATATATATAGTCTCTACATTTTTCATAATTGTAGGACTGCAGATTTTGATTAAAATACAGCTAATCTTCTCACAGTATGACTTTATAAAGCAAAAGTTCCACTGTAGCCTTTATTTAAAATCATAATGGTAAAAATCCTTGATATGGTGATCTCATTATCTTTTTCAAATTTAATATCTGTTCCATGTAAGTCTACATGTCTAAAATAAATGCCAGAGGTATAAATTAGGCAGTAGGATTTTTAAAATATTGCAAAGATGATAGAATATTTCTTAGAGGCTTTGAAGAAAATGAAAACCACACACAATGAGAGTAGTAAAGAATTAACTTATAGAAGAATATAACAGAAATGAAAACAGGTTGAGAATACAATAATGAGAAAAATGAAGGCATAATATAGAACAGAAATAATGCAAACAGATAGGAATCCATTAAGTTGCCAACCCAGTTTTGCTAAAGTGTAGATCTTAAAGATGAAGACTGTTAAAATAAAATTCTTTATTATTCTATTTATTCATACAGTTGTGGTTGCTATATACAGTTACTGTAGTGCATGGTCTGTAATGGGACATCCTTGTAATATTTACAAAATTTCCTGAAGATACTTCTCCTATACTACCATGGAAATCAACAACTCATGGCACAATTTAATTACTTAAAAAGCATTACAAAAAGCTGACAGTTACCAAAGTTATACATGTCAAGGCCAACATATTAAAAAGAGAGATCCTACATATGGGATAAATTCAAATTTATGTCCAAAGTCCTGACCTCCTGATTACAAATATACAAATGTACAAATATAGAATAATTATCAAACTATAATTTTATATGTTCTCTATTGTTTGATTTTTGTCTGTGTTTGGGAGAACAAAAATTATCAATGTTACAGCACATAAATATAAGAGAAGTATCTGACAGGGACTTTAGATAATGGAGGAGGAACACCAGTGGAATTATGGAGGGGGTCTAGGGAAGGTGGTGGGAGGGAGGAGGGAGAATTAGTGAAGGAAACACTTCCATTGACATTATGCACATATGTGAAATTATCAATGCCAATCTCATTATGAATGGGGCAGGAGAGGGAGTGGGGAGGAAGTTGGGGGGAAGCCCACCAAATGCTCTGTGAATGTAAGTCCCTATCATTCTAAACTACATTATGATACAAGACTATAATGCACCAATAAAAGGTATATATACATATATGTGTATTATATATATTATTTATTTATTATGGGGTATTTGTTTATATATATATATGATCAAATACTCCATAAAATTTTAAAAAATAAAATTAAAAAAGAATAGTATCTAAATGGCCAAAACATGAAGAAAAATATAATTTGCCTAATTTTCCTCAATTTCATTTTAGATTTTATTTTGTTATATTGTCTATTTATATAAAATGATCAATGGTAGATTATTTGTGAATAATTAAATTTGCTTAATATTGTATTCACAGATCCATACCATCTACTAGAGAATGATGGTAGATGATTTTAAAAAATAGCATTGATATTTTATTAGGGAGTTAAAAGCCTACATCTTAGCATTTAGAACAAATATTGGTTTAAAAGTAAGGCATTTAGATCTTTGCCACAGATTTATAACAGCATATTATATACTTTAGAACTTACTCCCACTTGAAAATCAAATAATACCTAATTTAAAGATCCTAATGTCCTGTTGATGTGATTTGTGAAAAAAAAAAAAGCTCAAAAGAAGAAAGTGATTTCTGGTGCCTTCTCATTTTTGTTTTTGAATCATTGCCTTCTATTTTGATACTTTTCCCATTATTAAAACCCATACTTTCAGGAGTGCTGATTATTCAAAAGAGAATGACAGGGTAAAATCACATAGAATCCAGAGTATTTAGCATTATATAGAAAAATCTGAGGATGTATAATAAGGGATAAGATGTTTGTATGTAAGGCAGCTTTAAATGCACATAAATAGTATGTTGCTTCTAGCTATCATTTTTATTTTACTCAACAGCATTTTTAAAGATCTATCCATTTTGATATATAGAGATGCATTTCATATTTTTCAGCTGACTTGTAAGTACTCTTCCCTATATATTACCCTTTTAAACACTGGTTTCTCTTTCTCTCTCTTTCCTCCCTTCCTCTTTCTTTCTTTCTTTCTTTCTTTCTTTCTTTCCTTCCTTCCTTCCTTCCTTCCTTCCTTCCTTCCTTCCTTTCTTTCTTTCTTTCTTTCTTTCTTTCTTTCTTTCTTTCTTCTTTCTTTCTCTTTTTGTGGTACTGGGGAATGAACCCAGGGACATTCTATATCTGATCTACACCCAGCCTTATTTTATTTTTTATTTTGAAATGGGCAATCACTAAGTTACCATGTGCTGGCTTCAAACCTGCAATCTTTCACTCCCAGCCTCCCAAGTACTGGGATTACAAGTGTGCACCACCACGTCCAGCCCAATATCCTACTCTTTCTACAAAGGTCATTTGTTTTGGTCAGCATTCTCACTGATATAATCCAAAACAAATGACTGCACAACTTAGAGGAAGGAACATTTCCATCCATGTGAGGCTGGATTCACTGATGTAGCTCAGAGCATGGCAGAGGGAGGCAGAGAGAGGAATGAGCAGAGCTGCTCTCACATTATAGAGGCCTGAAATAAGAGAGCCTATAAGCAAGGAGATTCAAAGACACAAGGACAGTCCCTGAGGCCACACCCCCAGGGACCCACCTCTTCCAGCCACACTCCACCTGCCTACGTTACCACCCAGTAAAACCATTACAATGGATTTATGTACTGATAAGATTATAGCCTTCATGACTTAATTATATCAACTCTGAACATGAATATATATATGAACTCTTCAGGGGACATTCTCTATCTAACCATAATATCCTTCAAAAAGTCATTAGCTCACATATGAGTGCTTATGTAGGGCAGAAATCTAAACGTGGAATAACTGATTTAGTAGTTCTTGACATTATACTATGGTTTCTATTGTGCATGAATGAAAAACATGCTCTTTCATATTCTGGGCCCAAGACGTAAGCCAATACATGCTGACACAGTTCTGGTGGCTGAGGTGCATTCTATCTTGTAAGTAAGAACACAGATGAAGTAAATGTTGATGACTATTAAAATAGATATAGAATATAAGAATTAACCCAAAGGAAAAGCTTAGTTATGTACAAAAATATAATTATCATCAGTTCCACTGGGGGGAAAAATCTTGGTAGAATTATTCAAGCAAACAGAAAACAAACCATTACCACCAAATAAACACAAATCAAAATATCACAATAAGTGAATCAATTTCCTTGCCCAGTGCAATGCTGAAAGTTGCTGCTGAAATGTCTTCCATCACCAGCATAAAGCTGATTGCAAAAAAAGAAGTGAGATACCAGAAAACAGTATGCTAAAAGTTTAAGTTTTTCAGTAAATTAAAAAAGAATGCATCAATGGACATCAAGTCAGAGATCTACCAACTTGGTGATATTCACCTTTCTTTTTTTGTATAGGATTAGGTCTAGAATTAATTTCAGTTTTTTTCTTGATATCAGGATCTCGGTGATATTAATTAATATCAAATGGTAGGACTACATTCCCTGTGATAAAATTGCACATAGTCTTCCAGTATGAAGCCACTGTCTGTGCAGACAAGCTTTGCTGTAATAATCAGGTAAACAGAGAGCGACAGACAAATTAATGGAGAACAGCAGTTCTCATAATGTAGTCTGCCAGGTCCCCAATGACCTTTCATATGGTTTGTGAGGCTAAAATAATTCTAATAATAATTCTAAGATGTTATTTGACTTTTTCACTATTTGTACTGATGTACAAGGTTAATGGTGGATAAAACTACTGATGATTCTGTTTGAATAAAAGACTTGAAGAGGGAAATACCTCAATGGGCATAATGTACATACACAAACTCATCAAAGCCAATCTCTGTGCTGATCACAGGAAAGTGGGAAGGGAGAAGGAGTGGGGTGAGGCCTGGGGGAGGCTCAACCAGTGCTGTGTGCATGTATGCCTCTGTCACCCTGAACTGCATCAAGATGTATGAGTACAATGCACCAATAAAAAAGAATGCAAAAAAATTTGATTTGTGTTGTTTTAATCCACTTAAAAAAATAGTACCAGCCGGGCATGGTGGCACATGCTTGTAATCTCAGTACTTTGGAGACTGAGGCAGGAGGATCACAGGTTCAATGAAATAAAGCGGAGGTGGGGTGTAGCTCAGAGGTAGAATGCCCCTGGGTTCAGTACCCCCCCACACACAAAATGGTATCAAATTGTACTAGTAGGTGTATTACTATCATTTACAGCAAAAAAAGTTACTTTTTCTTAAGAATGCACTTGAGGGAAGATAATCAATGTACTGAGGGACTGGTGAATGTATTAATTTTATTAATTTATAACTTATGAATTATATCTTCCTAATAACGTGTGCAATGAAAAGGGAAGTGTGCATGAACTATTTCTCCTGCATGCCGAGGCATGATCACTGCCTCATGGAGAAGCTCTGGAGTGATTATTTGTTGTGTGAGGTTAACAAATTCCTTCTTTTCACGAAACACAATTTGATCCCCGTAAGAACAACTACCATGTGAACTATAGTTATACACTCTTTGGTATTAGGTAGCAATTTTCTCAAAAACAAAATAAGCTTGTCACTTCAAGGAAAACAGCTAATGGTATTTGTTTCCAGTGATAAAAATTGAGCTTTCAAACAAAGATTAGAATTGAAAACATCTCATCTACCATAGGAAGCTTAAAAGCTTTAGAATACTTAAATACTTTCCTGATGAGGACTTAAACTATGCAATAAACCAAGTAGATCTAACAGTCATATAAAGAACATGATGCCCAAGAACAGCATATACAGTATTGTCAAATTCACATGAGAAATTTTTTCCAAGATAAGCCATATTTTAGGTCACAAATTAAGTCTCAGTATATTTAAAAAGATATTTATCTTATATAGATCTTATAAAGATAGAAAAAATATAAAGTATTTTTCTGGTCTCAATGGGACAAAATCAAAAGTCAGTAACAAAAATAAAACTAAATGCAGTGGAACATGCATGTAATCCCAGTGCTTGGGAGGCTGAGGCAGGAGGATCACAGGCTTGAGGCCAGCACATGATAAGTTACCAAGACACTATTTCAAAATAAAAAATAAAATAGGACTGGGGGTATAGCTCAGTGGTAGAACCTCTCTGGGTTCAATCCTCAGTACTATACACAGAAGAAAAACAGAAATAAAACTAGAAAACTCACAAATGTGAGAAAACTAAACAACACACTTTTAATCAGTCAATGAAACAAAGAATAAATCATAAGAAAAACTAGAAAATACATAAAGATGAATGAAAATTAAAATATAGCACACCAAAACGTGTGCAATAACCCAAAAAGTAGTGCTAAAGGGGAAAATTGCAGCTATAAATGCTTACATAAAAAATCAAGAAAAATCTCAAATTAAAAAGTTCACTTTACAATGCATGGAAATATATAAAAAAGAACAAGCTAAAACCAAAGGTTACAGAAAAAGGAAATAATAAAGATTAGGGAAGAGAGTTTTTAAAGCAACATTATTCACAATGCTTAAAAGGTGAAAACAGCCCAAGTAACGATCGACAAGTGAAAGAGCAAGTGCAATGCGGTCTATGCACAAAGTGGAGGCCCGGCGAGTGGTAACAGGAAGCCCTACAGCACGATGGACCTGGCTGCCATTATGCCAGACACAAAAGCATGTACTGCGTTGACCCCCTTCTATGAGGACCCTACAAACAGCCACATGCATAGAAACAGAGCAGCACGGAGGCTGCAAGGGTGAGCGGGAAGAGAAAGTGGGGTTTTGCTGTACAACACATGCAATTGCAGTTATGCAAGATCAATAATTACAGTGTTTGTTGGAGGAGGTAGAATACAAAGAACCTGAGGTGTTAAGTAAATCTTACAAAATACTAATGGCAAGTAAATAAAAAATAATTTTTAAAAATAGGAATAAGTGGCAAAATATAAGGACCTACAAGTGTTTATGTTAAGATTGGCAGGATATATCCACTGTATAACGTAAGATATTATATTTTCACTTGATTAAAAAGATAGACAAAAAGTGCCCAGTCTATCATTATATCATGGGGGTCACAGATACATTTTAAACGAATTAGCCTAAAGATTAGTTTTCATTCAACAATGGGGAATGAATTATTATTTTACATTGTGAAAATTTTCTTTCATTCTTGAATAAGCATAATTACCTCCTAACTATAAAGAAAACACATTTGATTGTATGTGGATAAGCAGATTTCTCAGAGCCTTCTTTGAATTTTTCTCCAAAGAATTCTTCATACATATGTAATCACTTGAATATCTCATCTACTCTACTAAAATCTGAAAGGACAGTCTCTGTGTAACTGTTTACTCACTTGGACCATAGTGCATAGTATTGCAACATTTTATTATTTTTGTTAGAATGAATCAGTATATTCTATTTTTGACAAACAGGCTTTTATGTTGTCCTGTGATAAATCACCTTTCCCCACCATGTTATCTTACCCTATGTGAACACTTCCCAGTGTGCTACAAAACTCCAGAAATAATTCCTTCCTCCCTCCCTCCCTCCCTCCCTCCTTTCTTCCTTCTTTCCTTCCTTCATACTGGGGATAGAACCCAGGGACATTCTATCTCTGAGCTGCACCCCCAGTCCTATTTTATTTTTTATTTGGAAACAGGGTCTCCCTAATTTGCTGAGGCTGGCCATGAACCTGCGATCCTCTTGTCTCAGTTCCCAACTACTGGGATTATAGGTGTGTGTCACCATGCCTGGCTTCTTTTTCTCTTAACTATCAGGGAAAAATAATATTTGAACTACTTCCAATGAATTAATGCTATATCTTTAGTTCACCCTACCCTCCAAGCACATTTGTAGAATTTTGTAACCAAAACAGAAAGTTGGAAAGAAAATTTCCAACAGAAAACAGAAAATTCCCATAGTGGAAATTGAAGCGCAATGACATTTTGAGAGCTCTATTTTACATAAAAAGGACATTTAGCACTCTAAACAATGCACTATACGCCTGACTATTGATTTGTTTATTTTAAAACTAATTCTGATAGATAATGTTTTCTGTTTTTATGTGCTTTTATTGATGAATTATCATTTCACATCATGAAAGTCTGTTGACAGTGACACACATGCACACAGTCCCTGGTGCCCCCGGCCTCCCTAGCCCCCGCTACCCAATACAGAGTACTGGGATTGACGTTGGTATATTCTCATATGTACACTTAGTCAATGGTAGTAATTCCATTAATGAACCTCACTCTTACTCTTCCCCTTCCCTTAGGCCACCTCTCTGCCTCTGCTGAGGCTTCTCCATTGTCTGGAGAGATAATGTTTTCTGATTATAACAAACTGATCATTTGTTGGTCAATATGATGAATCTTATTTGGCACAAAGCAGACACTTATTGTAAACAAATGGTCCAACTTAATTGGGATACAGCTTAAAAATTCTAGTCTGTAAAAGACTAAAGTGTATATATATGAAGAAAAAACAAAAGGAAGAAAATATAATTTAGAACTGATTAGATTGTTTCAATAGAAAATGGTACTTTTTGGTGTGGTTATTTGGCAAATCACTAATAACATTTTACCTGCAGTTTTCGATGTGATTTTTTTTCACGGCCTTGGATGGGATGAAAGATCCCTGGCTATTGATTCCTGTAACTTCTATGCAGCCAATGAAATTCTCAACTGGTCCAGAAATCTAAGAGAGAGATAGAGAGAGAATGCACATGATATTCTTTGCTATGTTATTCTTACTTCAAACTTGTCAGAGTGTGAAACTGGATTTGGCTTGAACTGATATATTCAACATATGGGTAGTACCATAATTCAACTCTTTTTATAAGTACCAACCTAAGCCAGGCACAGTGGTTCATGCCTATAATCCCAGTGACCTGGGAGGCTGAGGCAGGAGGACCACTAGTTTGAGGCCAGCCTGGGTAACTTAGCAAGATCCCATCTCAAAATAAAACAAACAAACAAATAAATAAAAAAGGGCCTGTGCTGTATCTTAGTGTAGAGCACCTCTGGGTTCAATCCCTAGTACTGCAAAAAAGGGGGAAAAACATAGATTTTTCCCTCCATATCTCGCTATTATGAGTAATGCTGCAATGAATATGAGTGAATAAATTTAAAAACTGTGATTCACACACCCACACTCACATACACGCACACACAGATAGGATATTATTTAGCCTTAAGAAAGAATGAGATCCTACCATTTGCCACAATATGGGTAAACTTGTGGACATCATGCTTAGTGAAGTAAGGCAGACACAGAAAGAAAAATATTTCATGATTTCTCTTACATGTAGAATCTTTTAAGAAATGTCAAATACACAGAGATAGAGAATAAAACCTTGGTTTCCAGGGAAAGGTGGGGAGCGTTTGGGAGGAAATGAGTAGATTCAGGAAAAAAGATACAAAAAGCAGACAATTAGGTTGAATAAGTCTAGAGATCTAAAGTGCAACAGGAGGGACTGTGTTCAGGATCTTGCTAAATAAATAGATTTTAACTGCACTTGCCTCCCACACAGAAGGGTAAGCACGAGTGATAATGGAGGCTGACTTGCTTCGCTCTGGTAACCATTTTACTATCTGTATGTGTCTCACAACATCACACCGTGTACCTTGATTATTCAAAATATTGTTAGTCAAAAGCTACTAGGAGTCCGTATATTTAGAACTGTATGAATTATACTAAGTGAAGTTTTTCATACTTTTCTAAGTTTTTCGAAATTACAGTGAAGTATCAGTGAAAAAAAATAGGAAAAAAAACTGATAAACTCATTCCTCCCAGCAAGGCACTACACACATGTCTTTACTCTGTTTTTGCACATTTTGCTTTCAGATATCAATGACCTTGCCCTAAATCTAGCTACCAACACACTGAGCATTGTTCATCTAGGGGCTAGTGGATACAAAGCAAACACACATATCTGTGATGCCCTGCAGCCCTAATACAGTATGCAACCCGTTTGTGTTAGGTTGTGTGGCCTATACTCCTTAGGAAAATCTGGGCAAAAATTGATACAGGAATGATTTCTAAGGGACCAAGAACAAAAATAAATGAAAAATAAGGACACTCGAAAGCATTTATTTTGGTGGATAAAAATAATCTTATAAACAGACTGATGGCTTTTTATTTTATTCACTGTGAACTTACAATACTATACAAGTAATTACATGTCTACCTTAATACATATTTATGTGAAAATGAGAAATGAAATAAGCTCTGTTCTCTGATATGCTCTCCATTTTGTTAAAAATGTCAAGCTAAGATGGATCAAATTATGACCAGGATAATCACTAAACTTAAATGCTTAAAAATGAATTGCTTACTTTGATTTTTGAATTAAAAATATATACTAGTTGCATTCTCAAGACTTCATTTCTCACTGAACACAAAATTATAAAGAAAATAAATGAACAGAATCAGGTCTTGGCCTTGTTTCAAAAAATTTAGGATCAATATATTTTACTTCCTCTTTGAACTCAATATTCTTAGTTTTAAAAACCTTTAAATATTTTTGTTCTCTTCTTCCTGACGTAGGCTCCAATGTACTGCAAACCCTCTCAGCTAGTAACACTCTGTCAAATGTCAAAATGACTGAACTGGAAAATAAAACAATATTTCATGCAGTAAGTTTACGGAAGTCAAGTTGATTCCAAGGAAAACAGAAACATTTGGCTTTTATGTGCTGCAGATGGGAAAGTATTGATTTGCAATTGTTAGCTGAAAGTTTTTGTGGGCTTCATTAATCTTTTTGATTTTTAAATTTAGTTTTTATTTTTACCACAGTTACACATACTCCTGGCTTTTAAATTTTAAGATAAAGTTCTTATCTACTTCTCCAAAATCATCACAAATGTGAATTATGAAAGTTTACTATTCATCATTTCAAGGTAAATGGTCTAAATGCTTTTGATTGTATTGTCATGAATGTTAGAGCTTTATTTTGACATAGATCAGTAATGGCATAAAAGTATGTGCATATTTAAGTAAATGTTTTTCTCTATTCATTTAAATCTTTGTTATTCATGAGAATCAAGAGAAAAGGGAAATATATAGCCTTTTAAATAAATACAAAGCTACCAGAGAGATAAGAAAATGCTATAAAATCATATGATTCAATGAATACTCTTGAAATACTTAGAATTCTAGATTCAATTTCATTCTTATTTGGATTAAAAGTGTGTATCAATTTATTCACCTTGGCCTTTAAAAATGGCAAGAAAAATTTCCTTAGTCACTAGCCTTTAAATTTGAATGAATTCAAAATTCTCCCATTTCGTATGTTTTAGCAGGCTGACAGTTCTCCAGTTGTCTCACATAGTAACTTCGGGCACGGTTGATCTGGATGTTATTACTTGGCCTCCAAACAAATTCCCACATACATCTCTTTCACTTGAAATATGGAAATTTCATTTTTCAAAAAGTAAGTGAAACTTGAATCTGTATACACTGAGCCTTGAATTCTAAACTTTAAGCCCATGGGTTTTAGACAATTTCTAGTGCTGGGAAAGTTTTTCCTTGAATTTGTTTAGTCCTAGCTAACCAGGACAGGAATATTAAAAGCAAAAGAAGGGAAAGAAAACATACATAATCGCTACGACAATTTACAATCCAACAATATATAACAGATGCGGGTTAATGACAAGAAATGATGGGAATCACCTCTCCTACATCGTAGGAAAGGCTCAGTTGAGGGATTTTATTTGAGCCAATGAGTACAATTTTGTACTCACAGGGGCTTCTATGGTGTCTTGAGTGCGGTTCTTATTTTTATCCAAGACCACTATCCAAGACCGTTAATGAAATATGGCTCAGATATTTCTAAACATTGCAAAGCAATCGTGTATTACGCCACCACATAGCAACAAAAATATCACTCATGCTTTTTAAAATTTCCAGCTTGTAATTTCTCATTTCTAAATACACCTTCAATATTTTCTCATGTTTCTATCTTCCTATTAACAGGAGAATTTTTAACTTTATTTCTGGCATTTAATAGCTTTTACTCAGTCTTTTAAATAAGTCAAAGTCGAGCTGAGCGTGGTGGTGCACACTTGTAATCCCAGTACTTGGGAGGCTGAGACAGGAGGATTCCAGGTTCGCGGCCAGCCTCAGCTACTTAGTGAAACCCTGTTTCAAAATAAAGAATAAAAAATAGGGCTGGGGGTGTAGCTCAGAGGTAGAATGCCTCTAGGTTCAAACTCCAGTACTGCCAAAAAATAAAAAATAAAAAAGTTAAAGTCAGTGGGTTATTCATACTGTATGAACATAGTTCCATATTAATATTCAAAAGCAGTTACAAAAAATTTATACATAAGGCCTTCCTGGCTATAGTTTAGACCAAGTATATAACATTTCAATTATTTTAAAGTTAGAAATAAATGCTAAGAGGTAATTTTAAAATTATAATTATTAGCACATTAATTATGCAAAATAATGGGTAATATGTCCATCTTCATTATATATTTACTGAAACAAATGTGCATTCATAAAATAGTACTTGAATCCTGGGTTAAACTAAACCATATATGAAAGGAAAGATTTTGAAGATTTACAAGTGTGAGCATATGTGTGCCACATTCTCCGATATATCCATATATAACCACTGAGAATGTTCCAGTTCTGCTGTCCTGAGACCTTTTCATGCTGCTGCTGCTGCTGCTGTGAGCTTTCCCTGTCTAAGTTTTCCGATGATTGTGCCTCGACTCCATCCTGACACTCCACATACTATTTTGGAATTCCTGGTTTCCATGGTTTCATTTTCCTACAACCTGAGGAGCTTTCTTTTATATTCTTGTAACATAGGTCTCATGGAAGCATATTGCCTCAGGTGGGGTTTATTTATTTATTAATTACCAGAAAATGTCATTAGTTTGTACCATTTTAAGATGGCACTTTAGTTGAATTCAGTTTTGTATTAAAGGATTTATTACTTGTATTTTTAATTTTTGGTTTGTCACT
This sequence comes from Glis glis, assembly GCA_004027185.1. Taxonomy (NCBI): domain Eukaryota; kingdom Metazoa; phylum Chordata; class Mammalia; order Rodentia; family Gliridae; genus Glis; species Glis glis. The sequence continues at coordinate 217 of PVJS01011150.1, read as the reverse complement.
TGAATTTTTGGTTTGTCACTTATTTTGTAGCCAGGTGTGGTGGCACACACCTGTAATCCCAGTACTTGGGAGGTTGAGACAGGAGGACCACAGGTTTGAGGCCAGTCTCAGCAACTTAGAGAGACCATATTTCTTTCTTTTTTTTTTTTTTTGCGGTACCGGGGATTGAACCCAGGGGCGTTCTACCTCCCCGCTACCCCCCCGGCCCTTTTTTTTT
>PVJS01011149.1:0-46363 GCA_004027185.1 Glis glis | reverse complement strand
AAGCCCTCCACAACTTCGTGAGACCCGGTTTCAAAATAAAGTATAAAAAATAGGGCCGGGGGTGTAGCGCGGAGGTAGAAAGCCCCTGCGTTCAATCCCCGGTACCGAAAAAAAAAAAAAACCTGAATCTGATCAAACCTCTAGATTCAACTCCCAATTTACAGGAAATTCAGAATTTGGAAGAGCTTGCTAAATATACAACTAGAGAATTCAGATTGTGAGAAACTTGTCCAAACAAACAATCCAGTTTCTTTGACAAATCAACTTCAAGAAGAAACATAAAAACAGAGGAGAAACCTGTGGAACTGAAAAAGAGCGATATATCAGCTAATGAGGTATGGATTTTATTTAGATCCTAATTCAGACTAATTTTTTTAAGTTTGACATTTATGAGACATTTGGAAATTTGGATAATGACAATGTTTGATGGTCTTAAGGCATTGCTATCGATAGTATTTATTTATTTATTTATTTATTTAGGTACTGGGGGTTGAACCCAGTGACATTTTACCCCTGAGCTACACCCCCAGCCCTATTTTTTATTTTGAAACAGGGTCTCACTAGGTGCTGGGCCTCACTAAGTTGCTGAAGCTGACCTCAAACCCGTGATCCTTCTATCTCAGCCTCCCAAGTACTGGGATTATAGGCAGGTGTCACCGTGTCTGGTTGCCATTGATTCTTTTAGCTGTATCAATGGTATTTTCAGATGAAATGGTGTGATGTGTGGAATTTGTTCAATATAATCTGGAAAGGGGGGAAGGGAATGGGGATATCAGTGAAAAATAGACTGGCCATGAGTTGATAATGTTGAAGTTGGGCAACGAGTACATGGTGTTTCTTATACTATTCTATCTTGAAAACTGAGAAAACTTTCTAAAACAGTTTTTTTGGGGGTTTGTTTGTTTTGGGTTCTGTAGTACTGAGGATTGAACCCAGGGGCATTCTACCTTGAGCTACACCCCCAGCCCTATTTTATTTTTTATTTTGAAACTGGGCCTCACTAAGTTCCAGAGGGGTCTTGCTTAAGTTGCTAAAGCTGGCCTCAAACCTGTGATCCTCCTGTCTCAGGCTCCCAAGTACCGAGATTACCAATGTGCGCCACCACAACTGGCTATTTTCTTTTAATATAATTCACCACACAGAAAATCCAGGGTACAAACCAAGATGACTGGACCAAGGTGGAGTTTGGTTTCCCTCTGCCTGCCCACCCCACCCAGGGCCACCTCCCTTACCACCAGCCAAGCCACTGGCTCTCTCCCTTTCCCGTGGGGGTTTTGTCTCAGGGACCTAGACAGCCTTCCCTGCCAGTGGGTCTTTTTTTTTTTTTTGGTACTGGAGATTGAACTCAGGGGCAGTCTACCTCCAAGATATACCCCCAGTTCTATTTTATTTTTATTCTGAAACAGGGTCTCGCTAGGTTGATGAGAGTCTCACTACTTGCTGAGGCTGTCCTTGAACGTGGGATCCTCCTGTCTCAGCCTCCCAAGTACTAGGATTACAAGTGTGTGGCACCATGTCTGGCCCCAGTGGGTCTTTTTGTTGTTTTAATTACTGCTTAGTGAGATAGCATTCATATAGTATACGATTCGCCCATTTAAAGCATACAACACAATGATTTTTACACAGTCACAGATACCTGCACCCACGACCATCAGTATGACAGCATTGCCGCTGGGTCTTTATTCATGATACCTTCAAACCTTACCCAAAAGAAGCTGGAGTCTTGATCCTGCAGGCCTCTGCTCACTCTTTCTCTTTCTCTTTCTTTCTTTCTTTCTTTCTTTCTTTCTTTCTTCCTTCCTTCCTTCCTTCCTTCCTTCCTTCCTTCCTTCCTTCCTTCTTTCCTTCCTTCCTTCCTTCCTTCCTTCCTTTCTTCCTTCCTTTTTTTCTTTCTTTTTGGTGCTGGGGATTTAACCCAGGGGCATTCTACCTCTGGACTACACCCCCAGCTCTATTTTATTTTTTATTTGGAAACAGGGTCTTGCTAAGCTGCTGAGAGTCTCGCTAAGTTGCTGAGGCTGGTTTTGGTTTGTTTGTTTGTTTGTGGTACTGGGGATTGAACCCAGGGGCATTCTACCTCTGAGCTACACCCCCAGCCCTATTTTTTATTCTTTATTTTGAAACAGGGTCTCACTAAGTTGTGGAGGGCCTCACTAAGTAGCTGAGGCTGGCCACAAACCCAGGATCCTCCAGTCTCAGCCTCCCCAAATACTGGGATTACAGGTGTGTGCCACCATGCCCGGCTCCTCTGCACTTCCGATGACAGTTTTCCTGCAACAAGACAAGTTCCAGGTCCCATTTACTTTACACACACAGTAATGCTGCCTCACTGATCCCATAGAGTAATGCACGATGGCCTTCCAGGCCAGGCCCAGCGCGAGCAAAGGCCACAGTCAGGAAGCCAAGAGCGTGGGATCCACAGGGAGCCTCAGTCATTCAGCAGAGAAAGCCGAAGAGAAGACCGCAGGAGATGGAGAAATCCCAGCTGGGCAGAGCGCCTGAGTGGGCCCCTAGCACCGTAGGGCTGCAGGTGCATCTGCCCTGGAGAGGGAGCCACTCCCCTCTGCCATCCTCTGGAAGGAAAGCCCTGTGCCACCAGCACCCCTGTCCTGTACCTAGTGGCTCCTGAGGCCTGCAAATCACACAGGCCCAGCTCAGCTCATAGCAGGCCTTTCAAAGCAGCACTTTCCTTTATTCATGGACAAGATGTGTCCACAGCAGCCAGGCCAAGAGCCCTCTCTCCTCCCATCCTCCCTTCCCAGGGACTTATTCTTCTTAAACCTTGTCCTCCCAGAGACCATCTGGATGAAAACCATTCAGGAAACTCGGCTGTTTCTGTGTCCAGAGCACCCATCCATCTTGCCCTGTCAGAGCCCAGCCATTAAAGACTTAAAGAATCTTTGTCAGCCAGGCGTGGTGGTATACACCTGTAATCCCAGTACTTGGGAGGCTGAGAAGGGAGAATCGCAAGTTCAAGGCCAGCCTCAGCAACTCAGCAACACCCTGTTTCAAAATAAAAAATAAAAAGGGCTGGGGGTGTAGCTTGGAGGTAGAATGCCCCTGGGTTCAAGCCCCAGTTCCAAAAAAAAATAATAATAATAATCCTTGTCACTGGGGCCACCATGGGGCTCTGAGCCCCAGCAGCAAGCCCTGCCTGTGCTCCAGACATCTGCCCTGGGAATGGTCTCAGGGTCACCTGGCCCCGGGACCCCCGGCCCTGCTCTGCTGGGGTCCCAATCTCCAGAGGAGCGGTGCGGGGAAGCGAGGAGAGTCCAGAGCCCACCGCTGCTTCCGGCCCTGCCACGGGAACTTGGCCACGTGACTTGACCTCCGAGCCTCAGTGTCCCGATCAGTACACTGAGGGGTGAGAAAAGGCACCTTGCCGAATGGCAGTAAGGAGTAAACGAGACGATGCACTTTAAAGTTATTCTTCTCCTTGTGTGTTCTGCTCCTGCCACACTGGCCTCTTCTTGTTCCTGGGACTCACCAGCCACCCTCCCACCTCAGGGCTTCCGCCATGCTCTTCCTATGCCCGGACACTCTCCCTGACGAGCCACAGCTCCAGCGCCACCTTCTCAGACCCACCCCACTCCACCTTTACTTCCGCTGACCCTCTCCACCTCCACCCTGCTTTAATTTTCTACAAAGCCTTAGTACTACCTAACCCGCTGGGGAGTAACCAGGCCACTGACTGCCTACGCTCCCCACAGGGGTGTGAGTTCAGAGAGGGCAGGGACCACATCACTGCTGTTCCTGCTACAGCCCTTGCGCCCGGCATACAGTAGGCACTCAACACATGTTAAATGCACGGAGGAATGGATGGCTGACTACACGAACCAGTCACCGTGCGCAGTGCCTGACGCTCACAGGTGCTTGGTAAACAGGAGCTGTTATTGTTTCTTTTTTTTTTTTTTTTTTTGCGGTACCGGGGATTGAACCCAGGGGCGTTCTACCTCCGCGCTACACCCCCGGCCCTATTTTTTATACTTTATTTTGAAACCAGGTCTCACGAAGTTGCGGAGGGCCTCACTAAGTAGAGAGAGAGAGAGAGAGAGAGAGAGCGAGAGAGCTGAGGCTGGCCGCGAACCCAGATCCTCCGGTCTCCGCCTCCCAAAGTACTGGGATTACAAGTGTGCGCCACCACGCCCAGCCAGGAGCTGTTATTGTTTCTAATTTGGAGGCGCTGAGAGGCGGGGAGGGCGTGGGGTGGGGCTTCTGGGAATGGGCAGGGCTGAAGAGAAGAACTCAGACGGGACTCGATGGTACCCACAGCCTGTCTGAGGCCCGATACCGCAGGCCAAGCTAGGGATTTGCCTTCAGAGAACTCCCAGCCTGAGGGAGCCCCAACCCCTCCCTCCCTGCAAGCCCTGCTCTGGGGCCTGGGTAGGGGATTGGGACAGGTCTGGCCCTGAGGTGTGTGAGTACCCCACACACACACTTGGACAGGGTACCCCTCTGGCCCCAGCAATGGGGCTGACAAGAGATTATCTATCGCCATAGGGAGTCCAAACAGCAGAAGGGCCCCAACACAGGACAGACTTTGCAGTGAACCCCCAGGCCAGGAAGGGAAGGAGGCCGGGCCCCAGCCAAAGGAGCCAGAGGACAGAGGCCTGAGTGGAGCTAAACTGAACCACGAGCGGCCTGCGGTCCCCAAAGCAGAGAATGCTGGAGCCCAAAGCTATGGAGGAAAACCAGCTCCCTTCCTTTAACTGTGGACCTCGGGAAAATCACTTACCCTCTCTAAGCCTCAGTTTCCCCATCAGAAAGGAAATAACAATATGCACCTCAAAATGTTGATGGGGTGAATATTAATAATAATAATTGTTACCATCTACTAGCGCTGTGCTGTGTGTGTTGAGGGTCGGGGGTTATTATATTATCTCATCTGATTCTCAAAACCTCCCTAACATTAGGTATTTCTATTCCAAACTTACAATGGAGGAAACCAAGGTCCAGAGAGGGTAATGACCAGCCCAAAGTCACACAGCTAGGAAGGATCCAAGTGAAACTGGACCCAAGTCTACCAGTTGCAAAGTCCCCCGCCTTTTTTTTTGATGGTGATACTGGGGATTGAACCCAGGGGCATTCGATCTCTGAGCTACACCCCCAGCCTTTTTATTTTTGGTTTTGAAACAGGGTCTTGCTAAGTTGCTGAGAGTCTTGCTATATTGCGGAGGCTGGCCTCAAACTTGCAATGCTCCTGTCTCAGCCTCCCAAGTACTAGCATTACAGGCTTGCACCACCATGCCTGGCTGCAAAGCCCTATTTAACCACCATCTAGAAAACGCACTTAAGCCCCAACACCTGCCCAAGCACAAACAGATCCCCAGTGAATTTCCTTTCTCCTTCCCCAAGCGTCAGATGGGGCCGGCCGTGGGGCCTACAGGGGCAGGGAGCCAGGTGGCCCATACTGGGGTCAAGCCTCCAGCCACAGCCCCACCCGTTGTCCAGCCAAGCGCTGGCAGCCTGGGCTGGCTTTCCCAGCCCCAACACCTCCTCTCCAGCCCAGGCAGGCTGGGGTCACCCTCACAGAGGAAGTTCAGCTGGGTCAGTCCTGCCCCTTTCCCACAGCCCCGGAATGACCCTCGGCAGCTTTCCACTGGCCTTTGGGCAGAGGATCCCCTGGGCCCCTACCCAGGGCCTGCCGGGTTAAGCGTCGTACCCTCGAAAGGGGACAGCCTAATTCACATATGACCCACACCCGTAAATCAGGGAGAGTGGGAGGTGGGGACATTCATAAATCCATATCAAACAGCCCCCAAATTATGACAGATGACATGGCAGTCATAAAATTGCACAAGCAAAACTCACCAAGTCATTAATTTCATGGCCGTAGAAAATAAACAGACACATTTTTTCGTGGCCCTAATAAATTTTTAAAAACTCAAAGAATGGTCCATCTGCTTCGAATAATTTTTAATTTCCTATTCTGTCTCATTCCCATTAGCTATTCCACTGAGATATTTGCTAAATTCTTTCATTTACCTCCTCCCATCTGTATTCAATTACCCTATTCCCAAATAGAGCGAGTTTTTGTTTCTCCTCTACGCGGGACAAAATACCCCCACCTGCACCCTAAAGCAAATGTTATGTGTGTTTTATTATCTGCTAGACCGTATGAGTCATTCTAACTCGATTGCCTGTACGGAAAGGCTTGGAGAGCAATGTGATTTTGATGTTTTCTGGCTTGGGTGGAAAACACCTGCCTGATTCTCAAAGCTAATCTATTAACGTGGTAAATGCTGTAGCAGATGTTACAGAGTGAGCGAGGGGCCGCTCTGGGCTGTGACCGGGCCAGTGTCGGGCGCACGGTGGAAATGCTCAGAGATCAGAGGCCAGCCGCGCCACTGGGGGCTGAGCTGTCACGAAGTCACATTTTCCGGCTGGACCCTGGGCTCCAAAAGCTTAGAGCCCCCTGCTGCCTCTGTGGACTCTTGGCAGCCATTCTGGCTACGAGGACATTTCAAGGTCATGTGGTCTACCCACCCCTGCCCCATTTTTACAGAAGGGGGACTGAGGACCAGAGAGGAGATGTGGCTCACCTAAAGCCACACAGCACACAGGAGAGGGAGAACATCCTTACAGTTGCAGGTAGGTGTGGGAAGCTGATCTGACTTCGTGACACATATCCATCCCCTAATGCCCTATACCAGGGAAAACCAGATTATTTGAGGGGGATTCTACACGGCCATTTTTCCTTATCCCGCAGAAGTTTGGGCCAGACCTGTGACAGAACTGAGGAGCCAAAGCCTGGCTCCAGGCGGATTGGTTTCCACACCGCATCCACCCTAGCACCTGTGAGGGTCTTTACAAAGCTCCGGCACATGGGCTTCCCCGCGGAGCTGCAGATCTAGGGAGGAATCTGGGTCCCCAAAGCCACACGGGGCAGGATCGCAGAGCTGCACTGTGGATTCCCCTGTCCCCTCAGCCCTGGTTATTGCCACCCATAGTGGCTTCTTGCTATGGGTACCTGCAACATTGCCCAAGAACTTTCTCTGGCCTGGGACCATGTTTAGCTGACCCTCGGGATAGGACAGGGTACCAGGAACATGGTGCCCCCAAGAGCAGCCCAGAAACGATGAATGGAAGTTGGTGGGTGAAACCCAGCACCCTCCCCTCTTGAACGCGACAATTCTGAGACATGTCCTGCACAGCGGCTCTCAACCAGGGATGGTTTTGCCTGTCAGAGGCATCTGGCAATGTCTGGAGGTACTGGGGTTGGAAGGTTGCTATTGGCAGCCAGTGGGTACAGGCCAGGGGCTGCTGAACATGCTCAATGCATAGGCCTGCTCCCCACATGGCGACCACAGTCAGCGGGGCAGAGCTGAGGACCCTGTCCCACGGCCTCTCCCAGAGGAGCCAAGGGCATGGGACCCAGACGATCACAGCCACAAGCACTCCAGGAGACCCACCTCTTTCCCCTCCCGGTTCTGCCCAGTTTCCTAGGATCACCTCCCACAAAACTGCTCTCGTTCAAATCCTCGCCTCAGGATCTGCTTTTGGGGGAACCATTCAAAGACTACCCATTACTACAGTCATGGCGAAAACCCCAGAAGGGTCTAAAAACCTGTGTTTCCATTTCAATCGCCTAGACTCTCACCACACACAACCTGTCCCAGTGACACCCACAGCGATGGGGCCCTACACACACACGGGGCACACCGACCAGCATGGGCAGCGAGCCCTTTGGTCCTACTCAATGGAACAGCCAATCAGAGCCACAGAGTGATGTAAGACCGGAGCACCGACCCAACATGACCTCCTCAGAGCCCAGCTGACTGTTTTGCAGCAGATGACAAACTGATTCCAAAATTCAAATGGACTTGCAAGAGAACTGGCAGAGCCAAAACAACCTTGAAAAAGAACCAAGTCAGAGGACTCAGACTTCCTGGTTTCAAAACTTGCTGCAAAGCCCTGGTAATCAAGACAGATTGGTTCTGGCACTGGACAGACACGTGGAGCAACAGCAACAGCTAACTCGAGACGGACGGATCAAACACCTAGGTGTGAGAGTAGAAACTCCAAAACTCTCAGAAGAAGAAGAATGGAGGTGAAATCTTCATAGCCTTGGATTTGGCAAAGGATTCTTTTTTTTTTTTTTTTCTTTTGCAGTACCGGGGATTGAACGCAGGGGCGTTCTACCTCCGCGCTACACCCCCGGCCCTATTTTTTTATGCTTTATTTTTGAAACCGGGTCTCACAAAGTTGCGGAGGGCCTCACTAGGTAGAGAGAGACAGAGACACAGAGAGACAGAGAGACAGAGACAGAGAGACAGAGAGAGAGAGACAGAGAGAGAGGAGAGAGATCGATCGATCGATCGATAGTGCGCATGCGCATGCGCGCTGAGGCTGGCCGCGAACCCGGATCCTCTGGTCTCCGCCTCCCAAAGTACTGGGATTACAAGCGTACACCACCACGCCCGGCTTGGCAAAGGATTCTTTGAGGACCCAAAAGCATGAGCAATAATAGAAAAAAATAAATTGGAGCCGGGCGTGGTGGTGCACGCTTGTAATCCCAGTACTTTGGGAGGCGGAGACCAGAGGATCCGGGTTCGCGGCCAGCCTCAGCTCTCTTTCTGTCTCTGTCTCTGTCTCTTCCTTTCTCTCTCTCTCTCTCTCTATCCTTAGTGAGGCCCTCTGCAGCAACTTCGTGAGACCCGGCCGGGGGCTTGGCGTGGAGGTAGAACGCCCCCGCGTTCAATCCCCAGTTCCGCAAAAATAAATAAATAAATAAATAAATAAATAAATAAATTGGACTTAAAAACTTTTGTGGGGTGAGGATGTAGCTCAGTGGTAGAGCTCGCCTGGTATGCATGCAGCCCTGGGTTCGATCCCCAACATTGCAAAAAAAGAAACCAAAAATACAACTTTTGTGCTTCTAAGAACACTATCAAAGTGAAAATACGACCTACAGAATGAAAGAAAATATTTGGAAATCATATATCTGGTAAGGGATATATGTATTTTGAAATATATTATTAGGTATCTGTGAGTTTATAACTATAGTTTTCTCCCAGTGAATTTAATTTTTAGTATGTTGACCCTCTCTGTTTCTAATGATGCCTTTTGCCTTAAAGTCTGTTTTTTCCGGTATTAATATAACTGTGCTAGGTTTCTTTTGGTTAGTATGTTTCTGATGTTTTATTTTTTTCACTGTTTTACTTACAATTTTTCCTCTGTGCTCGCGTTTAGATATCTCAGGTAGACAACATTCAGCTGTCCTCTTTTAACCCGTCTGATAGTCTATGCCTTTTAACTTGAGGGTTCTGTTTCTATTTGTAGAGATTACAAATATCCTTGGCTTCATTTCTTTTTTGTTGTTGTTGTTTTTAATATGCTTTTATTCGTGCATTATAGTCTCACATCATAATGTAAATCATGTTGACAGTGACATACATGCACACAGTACTTGGTGGCCCCCCACCTCCCCATTTCCCCCCTTCCCAATACAGAGCACTGAGATTGACGTTGGTATATTCACATATGTACACATAGTCGATGGTAGTAATTCCATTAATGAACCTCAGTCTTCCCCCTCCCCTTCCCCTAGACCACCTCCCTGGTTCCACTGAGGTTTCTCCTCCATTATCTGGAGTCCCTCTAGAATCCCAATTACTCCCTAGCTTGCGCATATTAGAGAAAACATATGACCCTTCACTTTCTGTGACTGGCTAATCTCACTTAACATAATGTTCTCCAGGTCCTTCCATTTTCTTACAAATGACATAATTTTGTTCTTCTTTATTGCTTAGTAGAATTCCATTGTGTGTATTTCCCATAATTTTGTAATCCATTCATCTGTGGATGGACACCTAGGTTGGTTCCATAATTTGACTATATGAATTGTGCTGCTATGAACATGGGTATGCAAATATTACTGTAGTAGTTCTCTGATTTCGGCCCCTTTGGAAAGATACCCAGGAGTGGTATAGCCGGATCATATGGTGGACCCATTCCCAGTTTTCTGAGGAATCTCCACACTGATCTCCATAGCGGCTGAACTAGTTTGCAATCCCACCAACAGGATAGAAGAGTTCCTATTTCCCCACCTCCTCACCCACATTTATTGTTTTTTGACTTCTTGATGATTGCTATTCTGATTGGGGTTAGATGGAATCTCAGTGTAGTTTTGATTTGCATCTCCCTGATTGCTAATGGTTTTGAACATTTTTTCATGTTATCTATTGGCCATTTGTATCTCTTCTTTTGTGAAGTGTCTATTCAATTCAATTGCCCATTCCTTGATTGTGTTATTTGTTTTTTTTAGTGTAAAGTCTTTTAAGTTCTTTGTATATTCTAGATATTAGTCCTCTACAGAGGGATAGCTGGCAAAGATCTTCTCGCATTCTGTAGGCTTTCTCTTTAGACTCTTGATGGTTTCCTTTGATGAGCAGAAACCTTTTAGTTTAATGCCATCCGCTTATTAATTCTTGTTTTAATTTCCTGAGCTTTGGGGGTCTTGTTGAGGAAGTTTCTACCTGTGCCTATATGTTGGAGTGTTGGATCTATGCCCTTATCTAGTAGCTTCACAGTCTCTGTTCTAACTTCCAGGCCTTTTATCCATCTTGAGTTGACTCCTGTGCAAGGTGAAAGATAAGGATTTACTTCCATTTTTCTACAAATGGATAACCAGTTTTCCCAACACCATATTTTGAAAAGGCTGTCTTTTCTCCAACATATGTGTCTGGAACCTTTGTCAAAATCAATTGGCTATAAGTGTGTGGATTTGTTTCTGTATCTTCTATTCTGTTCCATTGGTCTATGCGTCTGTTTTTGTGCCAGTACCATGATGTTTTTATTACTATAGCTCTGTAGTATAATTTGAAGTCAGAAATTGTGATGCCTCCTGCATGGTTCTTATTGTTGAGAATTGCTTTGGCTATTCTGCGTCTTTTGTTTCTCCATATGATATTTAGGACTGATTTTTCTGTGTCTATGAAGAATGACATTGGTATTTTGATAGGGATTGCATTGACTCTGTAGATCACTTTTGATAGAATGGCCATTTTGATAATATTTATTCTGCCTATCCAAGAGCAAGGGAGCCGGGCGTGGTGGCGCACGCTTGTAATCCCAGTACTTTGGGAGGCAGAGACTGGAGGATCCGGGTTCGCGGCCAGCCTCAGCTCTCTCTCTGTCTTTCCCTGTCTGTCTGTCTCTCTCTCTCTCTCTCTACTTAGTGAGGCTTCCGCAACTTCGTGAGACCCGGTTTCAAAATAAAGTATAAAAAATAGGGCCGGGGGTGTAGCTCAGAGGTAGAAGCCCCTGGGTTCAATCCCCGGTCTGCAAAAAAAAAAAAAAAAAAAAGAGCAAGGGAGATCTTTCCATCTTCTAAGATCTTCAATTTCTTTCTTTAGTGTTTTGTAATTTTCATTGTAGAGGTCTTTTACCCCCTTGGTTAGGTTTATTCCTAGGTATTTTGTTGGTTTTGAGGTTGTTGTGAATGGAATTGTTTTCTGGATTTCTTTTTCAGTGAATTCATGGTTGGCATATAGAAAAGCTACTGATTTTTTTAGGTTGATTTTGTATCCCGCTACATTGCTGAATTTGTTAATCAGCTCTAGTAGTCTTTTGGTTGAGTTTTTTGGGTGTTCTAAATATAGGATCATGTCATCTGCAAATAAAGATAATTTTAATTCTTCTTTTCCTATTTGAATTCCTTTGATATCCTTCTCTTGTCTTATTGCTCTGGCAAGAGTCTCAAGGACTATACTGAAAAGGAGTGGTGATAATGGGCATCCTTGTCTTGTTCCTGATCTTAAGGGGAATTCCAACAGGTTTTCCCCATTCAATGTGATGTTGGCTTTGGGTTTATTGTATATTGCCTTAATGATGTTGAGGTATGTTTCTTCTATTCCGATTTTCTGCAGTGTTTTTAAAATGAATGGGTGTTGGATTTTGTCAAATGTTTTTTCAGTGTCTATTGAGATGATCGTGCAATTTTTGCCCTTAGTTCTATTTATGTGGTGAATAACATGTATTGATTTGTGTATGTTGAACCAGCCTTGCATTCCTGAGATGAAATCAACTTGGTCATGGTGTACAATTTTCTTGATGTGGTTTTGAATGAGCATGGCTAGTATTTTGTTTAGAATTTTTGCATCTATGTTCATCAATGATATTGGTCTGTAATTTTCTTTTCTTGAGGTATCTTTACTTGGTTTTTGTATTAATGTGATACTAACTTCATAGAAGGAGTTTGGAAGAATTCTATCTCTTTTGATTTCATGGAATAACTTGTGAAGTATTGGGTTTAGTTCTTCTGTTAAGTTTTGTAGAATTCAGCTGGAAATCCATCTGGACCTGGGCTTTTCTTTGATGGCAGGCTTTTTATTGCTGTTTCTATCTCTTTGCTTGCTACTGGTCAGTTTAGGTTTTCTAGATCCTCTTGGTTCAATTTAGGTAGGTTTTATGTGTCCAGAAATCTATTGATTTCTTCCATGTTTCCCAGTTTATTGGACTATAAATTTTTAAAATAGTTTCTGATGATCCTCTGAATTTCCCCACTGTCTGTGGTGATGTCTCCTTTTTCATTTCTGATTTTAATAATTTGGTTTGATTTTCTCTTTCTTTTGGTTAGGTTGGCTAAGGGTTTGCCAATCTTGTTAATCTTTTCAAAGAACCAGCTTTTTGTTTTCTTGATCCTTTGTATTGTCTTTTTATTCTCTATTTCATTGATTTCTGCTTTGGTTTTAATTATCTCCTGACTTCTACTGGCTTTGGGATTAGACTGTTCCTATTTTTCTAGGTCCTTGAGGTGTGTCATTAGGTTGTTTATTTGATGACTTTCTGTTTTTCTTATGTGGGTACTAAGTGCTATAAATTTTCCTCTTAACACTGCCTTCAAAGTGTCCCATAGATTTTGATACGTCATGTCTCTATTTTCGTTTAGTTCCAGGAAATTTTTTATTTCTCCCCTTATTTCTTCTCTGATCCAGTCCTCATTCAAGAGTGTGTCATTCAGTCTTCATGTATTTATGTAATTTTTTTTGGTCTTCCTGTTGTTGATTTCTACTTTCTACTTTCATTCTGTTGTGATCTGAGAAGATGCAGGGAATTATATTACTTTTTTTTAATTTGCTGGTGCTTGCTTTGTGGCCCAGGATGTGGCCTATTTTGGAGAAGGTTCCATGGGCAGCTGAGAAGAATGTGTATTCAGCTGTTGCTGGTTGAAATATTCTGTATATGTCTATTAGGTCCATTTGGTCTACAGTTTTCTTTAGGCCTGAAGAGCCTTTATTCATCTTTTGTCTTATTTTAATAATAATAAGGTCTATGCTGGGGGTATATATTTGCCTCTACCAATCTGACTCATATAATCAAACTTTTGGGTTTTTTTGTTTTTGTTTTTGTTTTTGTTTTTGTTTTTTGTTTTTGCTTTTGTTTTGTTTTGGTTTTTGCGCTACTGGGGATTGAACCCAGGGGCATTCTACCTCTGAGCTACACCCCCAGCCCTACTTTTTATTCTTTATTTTGAAACAGGGTCTCACTAAATTGTGGAGGGCCTCACTAAGTAGCTGAGGCTGGCCATGAACCTGTGATCCTCCTGTCTCAGCCTCCCAAGTACTGGGATTATAAGCATGCACCACCACACCCAGCTCATAATCAAACTTTTGAGTTTGTCCCTCAGAGCCTCTTTAACTAGATATAGTTCTTAGTGCAGGCAAACAGCAGTCTCTGCTTGGCTGCAGGCCACTGTGCTCCCCAGGCCCCAACTCTGCAGGGCCACAGACTATGATGTTCTATTCAGATCCTGTAGCCCGCTGATTGGGACTTAGTACCCCACAGACACCACTGCTGTTCTGCTGATTGTGAGCCTGTGAGACTGCAGAGCGCTGACCTCCAGCCTCTGTGGTCTGTGGACTTAGGTTCAGCAAGGCCAGTGATTACTATGTTCTGAGCTTGTGGCCCGGCTCACTGAGCTTTGGTGGCCCCTGGGACACCACCCCTGATCTGCTTGTTACAATCACTTGTAGTGGCATGCATGCAGGCATGCCAGGCACAAACTCTGCTGGCAGAGAGAGTGTTGAGTTCCCAGCCTGTAGGTGTGATCAAATGAAACCCTGCTGGCCCCTGGCCTCCCAGCCTCTAGGCGCGGCCTGGCCAAGATGGCGCCATCGCCACAGTTCTCCACCCAAGGCCCAAGCTCTGGCAGGGAGAGATTGTACAGTTCTAAGCCTGGGGCTTGGGTGGCTCAGTTATTTAGCCCCAGAGATACCACTGCTGCTCTGGGAAGCTGTGATCATGTAAGCCCTTCTTGGCCTCTGGCATTGGTGCTTGTAGTGCACAAACACAGCCAGGTTCAAGTTTATTGCTCTCTGAGCCTGCAACTCGGTAGGCTGAGTTATTTCTCCCCACAGACACCACGGCTGGGTGTCTGGTGGTGATCCCTGGAGGCTCTACAAGGGCTTGGCAAACTGTGGACTATAGGTCCCTCCCACCTAAATGTCTCTAGGGGCTGTCTGCTAATTCACATTTCTGCTGTGTCCAACAGTAGCCCCCACCCCCACCTCTGCAGGGGTGATTTGCAAAGTTTCAGATCCCACGAGTCTATTCCTTGCCACACAAGTCCCTGTAGTAGCACAGGGCAGTCTCCCACTGGGACGGCTTCCTAACTTATGGTCTTGATGAGTGCTGCTCCTGGACCCTGCAGGAAGAGATGGGTTCTGCTGCTGCTGCCGGGTCTGGCTGGGTCCTCTGGGTAGCTGGGTCTTTGTCAAGCATGGAGAGAAAGGCCGACTGCTTTTGATGATGGTCTGTAGTCGCTGGCTTCACAATAATCTATTGCTTCTTTGCTGGCAGCCCCTAGCAGCCTGGCCAAGATATTGCCGCCACGGCTGCTCTCCACTCACCAGGTGAGACTCATGACTCTTAATGTCCTCTGCTCTCTCTTCTGCCTCTGATTCCACCGCATTTCAACTTTTGTTGTTTTGTTAAGTTTTTCGCTGCTTTTCTTCCCTTGTCAAGAAGCAGTCTTCCGCTGGGTGTGGTGGCACATGCTTGTAATCCCAGTACTTGGGAGGCTGAGACAGGAGGATCTGGGTTCGCGGCCAGCCTCAGCTACTTAGTGAGGCCCTCTGCAACTTAGTGAGACCCTGTTTCAAAATAAAGAATAAAAAATAGGGCTGGGGGTGTAGCTTGGAGGTGGAATGTCCCTGGGTTCAATCCCCAGTACCACAAAAAAAAAGCAGTCTTCCCAGTGGTTGAGTTCTGAGTCTTAGAATGACTGAAACGCAGTGTCTGCCTCCATGTTGCCATCTTGGAATCCTCCTTGGCTTTATTTCTATGATCTTATTTCGTGGTATTTTGGGAGTTGATTTGCTTTGGGGGGGAGGGTCTGGGGATTGAGCCCAGGGGCATTCTATCTCTGAGCTACACCCCCAGCCCTTTTTATTTTTTATTTTGAAACAGGGTCTCACTAAGCAGCTGCTGAGGGTCTTGCTAAGTTTCTGAGACTGTTCTTGAACCTGATTACAGGCATGCACCACCATGCCCATTTTCTTTCTTTCTCTCTCTCTCTCTCTTTTTTTTTTTTTTTTTTTTGGTACTGGGGATTGAACCTAGGGGTGCTCTATCATTGAGCTACATTCCTCCCTTTTTTTATTTTTTACTTCAAGACAGGGTCTCCCAAGTTGCCCAGGCCAGCCTTGAACTTGCAACCCACCTGTCTCAGGCTCCTAAGCCACTGGAATTACAGATGTGCTGCTACAGAAGCTCCAGGTGTGGAAGCTGTAGGCCACCCAGTGAGGCCGGTGTCCTCGGGTGTATAGCGGTTTCAACAACAATCTCGCTGGGGTGATGTTGGTTTGTTCCTGGCTTCTGGTACTTCTCTTACTTTCTTATTTGCTCTTCCATCAACTGAAGGGGACTTCAAAAACCTTTTTTCTAGCACTGTGAGATGTTTTGTAGCTATTAGATTTGTAAATCTTTAGTCATTCTGTATGTGTGTGTGTATGTGTGTGTGTGTGTGTGTGTGTGTGTATTTAAAATGCCTTTGTTCCTTTGCCAGTGTTCCTACTTTCAACAAAGAACTATTAAGCACCTACTGTATAAAATTAACCAAATTATGTTATGTACATGTATACACATATCACAATAAGTCCACTATTATGTATAATTTATAATGCACCACTAAAAAATTATTATTTAAAAAAAAACCTACTGTGCACCAAGAACTGAGCTCAAGATCCAGGGAAAAACAAGACAGAGCCTGTCCCTTCCCTCAGGCTGTGCACAGTCCCAGGGAAGCCAGACACTTAGCCAGGCGGAGCAAATGAGGCCATGCTGAGATACAGAGAGGCCAGAAACTCTAATATGCAAATTGATTCTCTTTAAGTAAATATTCAACATTAAGGGGAAGGAATATCCCACAAAGCAAAACCCAAGTTCTTTTTTTCCATGGCACTAGGGATTGAACCCAGGGGCATTCTACCTCTGAGCTATGCCTCCAGGTGAGCAGCAGCAGGGAGCCATCAGCAGCGTGGACCGGGGTGCAGGTGAGGAGGGAGGGAGGTCAGCGGCTTTCCTTTCCCGGGCCCCCGGGGTCGCCCGGCCTTCGCAGCACAGAACAGCGTCCCGGGCGCGGTCCTGCCCCCTACCGACTCAGTTTATCTGCTCACAGAATGGGCGTGCAGGACCGTGGGGGGCAGATCCCCCGCGCTTGCGACTCCCCTTGCACGCCCCGCCTGCCTGCCCACGGCCGGGGAGCCGGCATTTCTCTCGGTGTACGCACGGAGACCACACTGGGTTGTCAGGAAATTCATTATCCCATTACGCAGCCTAAATTATTTAGCGCTCCAGAGGCCGCCAACCCGGGAGCAGTCAATGCCCGCATTAGCGGGATGGATGGAGTCGGGCCCGGGGCAAGGTTGGGGCCCAGATGAGGGATCTGGGCCCAGAGAGGCTGCCAGGGCTGGAAGGCACAGGGGGCTCTGGCTGGCAGGCTGGGCCCGGGGGCTCCTAGGGGCTGGGAACGAGTTGTAGCAAGAGGCTTGTCCCTCCCCACCCTCTAGGAATCATCAGAGACTGCTTCCTCTGCAGGGGAAGGACCCCACCGTGAGCCATGGGGTGGGGCAGAGCCTGGGCTCTCAGGTTGGAGTCCAAGAGGGACTGCTGTCTGGTGCGGTTCTTAGGAAGAGGGATAGCAAAATAAAAAGCTGTCTGTGTCCCCCAGAGAGCTGTCTCCCCTCTCTGGGCCTCTGGGGAGTGGATCAAATCAGAGATTATGAGCCGGGCGTGGTGGCGCACACTTGTAATCCCAGTACTTGGGAAGCTGAGACAGGAGGATCGCAGGTCCAAAGCCAGCCTGGGCAACTTAGCAAGGCTCTCAGCAACCTAGTGAGACCTTGTTTCCAAATAAATAAAATCGGGCTGGGGTTATAGCTTGGAGGTAGAATGCCTCTGGGTTCAATCTCCAATACCAAAAAAAAAAAAAAAAAATCAGAGATTACAGCTCAGAAGCCAGCGGCAGAGAGACCAGTGTGGAAAATGAGCAAAGTTTGTTGGTTTGAGGCAACAGGGAGTGGTGGGGACTGGGGACTGGGGCCAGGGCACAGGACCCATCTGAAGGGGAGGGACACCATGCAGCCCCAGCCAGGCTGCTGTGCGACAAAGTGGGCCCAATGTGGGCAAATCTGCCATGTTTTCAAGATGGAGATCAAATCTGAATTCTTTGTGCAGTCTTCTGCTGGCTCCATTAAAACAAACAAAGTCCTGAGCAAGGCAAACAACATATATCCCCCAGCCAGCCAGGAGGGGCTGCCCGATGCAAACAGGAGCCGAGAGGGCGCCCATGCAACGGAGCCGGAACCCTGTACGTATTTCCCAGCCTCTCGGGCTATCGGGCGCGTGCTGAGTGGGCAGGGGTGGGGCACGGGAAAGGGGAGCAGGCAGCGCTGCTGCTGGGCTGGAAGTTTGTCCCACCTGGGGAAGCCAGACCAGCCGTGCCTGGGCTTGGGGCGGGATGAGAAAGCAGGCCGCACTCTGACTCCCTGAGCCTCAGGCTCGTCCTCTGAGAAACAGACTTGGGGAATTTTTTGCTTCTTCATTGCCACCCAGAGTTGGTGGGAGACCAGTGTGGGGAATCTGAGCCCTCAGAAATGGCACCAGACTGGATTTGCAGGAGACCCTCGTCCAGCAGCACTAGGGCAGCTCCTAGGGGGACCTCTCTGCTGAGGTCCTGCCTGATGTGGACACCCGGGGGCCCTTGGGACCTGTAAGATCGGATTGCTGATCTCACTCTTCACTCTTCTGCCCACAGTAGAATTCCACATCGTTGCCATGTGGCCCGGCGGGGCTGCGCCATAGAGGGGTGATCTACACGCATCTACCCGAGTACTTGGCGCTCAGCCAAGGGCGCTGCTCTGGGCCATGCAAGCTCACAGACTCGATGCGGCCAGGGGCTGCATGGGTGGCCTCTCGCACCTGTACTATCTGCTGGGAAAACATTCCCAGGTGGCCTATAGCTGCAGAATAATCGGGACCCACAGTTCCAGGCAGAAGCATCCAAGCTGACCAGTACACTAGGGGCAAGAGAGGGCGTGGTGGTTTTTTGGAAGCCACTGTGATCTGAGGCTGCACGCAGCATCATTGCCACAGAAATCAGACTAATGTGCCCAGGAGGCCACAGGCTTCACCGGCCCGGTCCCAGCTCACTGCCCACCCGTCTGCTCATCCACTGTCCCAGAAACCCCAGGTCCCTGGCCCTGAGACAGATAGAGAGACGCCCCTGAAATGGGGACCCCCACCAGCTTCAGGTCATGCAGAACTGCAGCTGGTCCCCACACCCTGGCGCTAAGACCTTGGATGAGTCACTTCTCCTATCTGAGCCCCCCTGGAGGACGTGGGGGAGACTCGTGGGAGACTGGACAGGGTGGATGAGCCGTCCCCGATCTGCAGCAGGGCGAGGGTGGGTGCCCAGCGCTGGCATTTGGGGCAGGCACTGACTCCCCATGCGTCTCCGGGCATGGGCGTCGGGCGGCCTCTGTGAAGACCTCCCACCTGAGGAGAAGGCTCACCCCTGGAGGGCACAAGCCCAAGTTCAACATGGACTGTCGCTCTGGCCTGAAGAAAACATGCACAGGGTTATCCAGTGCCAGCTCCAACCCACTTCGGGCATGGGCCACACTGCCTGGGGGGCTGTATCAGCTTGAACTGCTTCAAGCTTTAACTAAAAAACAGTGTTATGTTTTTTAGGTTTTTTTTTTTTTGCTTAAATACAAAGGAATCCATCTTCTCATATAACAGGGAGCCTGCAGGTAGGTGGTTGCTGGCATTGGTTTGAGGACTCCATGATGTCTTCAAGGACCCACACCCCACCTTTCCCCTCTCCGTCCTCCCTGTTTGGTTTTTTTTTTTTTTTTTTTTTTTTTGCGGTACCGGGGATTGAACGCAGGGGCGTTCTACCTCCACACTACGCCCCCGGCCCTATTTTTTACACTTTATTTTGAAACCAGGTCTCAGGAAGTTGCGGAGGGCCTCACTAAGGGGAGAGAGAGAGAAAGAGAGAGAGAGCGAGAGCGAGTGAGCGAGCTGAGGCTGGCCGCAAACCCGGATCCTCCGGTCTCCGCCTCCCAAAGTACTGGGATTACAAGCGTGCGCCACCACGCCCGGCTCTTGTTTGGTCTTTTAATCCTCAGTTTTGTTGTGTCTTGCTGCCTCATGGCCACAAGATGGCTGCTATGGTTTCAAACATTTCATTTTTACACAACCTCAGTAAGAAGAGACTAAACAGGAAAGGGGAATTTCTCATTATTAGAAAGGAAAATGTCCTGAGAATCACCCCTTTATCTGTGGCCAGAAATGAGCCACATGGCCACCCCTCGCCACAAGGGACAGTGAGAAAGCGGATGTCCCGGGGGAGAATGGGGGTGTCATGACCGCCCAACACTGATCACCGCCGACCCCCATATGTGGGCATGTCGCCACCTAAATGGTATTGGGCTCCTGAGCTGCCAAGGCCGAAGGAGGACAGGCTCTGAGGTGGACAGGCACAGTGTTGGGGAGAAGTCCAGGAACCAGAGTCACACAGGGGACAGCGTACCAGGCAGGGCTCCTAACTAAAAACCACAGAAGCCACCGTGTGGCAAATAGCAGGCTCCACTTTATTGCAAACAACAGAATTCACTTTGTTGCAAACGGCAAATTCTACTCTGCCACAAACAGTAGATTCCGGGGAGGACCAAAGAATTGGGCTGGGATGCTACAGTCTCACCATAGGTCTGTTCTAACCGAGACCCAGCCGCCACCACAGCCTGCGTCCCAGGGGAGCCCTGGAGCGTGGACAAGCGTGGATGTGGGGGCATCGTTCTCCCTCATGCAACTGTGAACTCACATGGTCCTCGTGTGCTTGTGCAGGGCGTCTGATTGGCAGAAGCCAGGTCACCTGCCTGCAAGGGAGTCTGGGAGGTGTGTCTGTCCTCCCTGGAGAAAGGGGGGACTCACAGGTTGACCACACGGAGAGGAAGAGCTGCAGGGAGACCCTCTTTGCCAATTCTCAGAAGAGCCCCAAGAAGTCTTTTTTTTTTTTTTGCGGTACTGGGGATTGAACCCAGGGACCTTCTACCTCTGAGCTACACCCCCGGCCCTATTTTTTATTCTTTATTTTGAAACAGGGTCTCACTAAGTTGCGGAGGGCCTCACTAAGTAGCTGAGGCTGGCCGCGAACCCGGATCCTCCGGTCTCCGCCTCCCAAGTACTGTGATTACAAGCATGCGTCACCACGCCCGGTCCCATGAAGTCTTGACCACTTGAGTCCTGAGCCAAAGTGTCCAGCAGAAGCTGCAATACTCAGGAGCAGCTGCGACGTGGCAGCCCTGGCCTTCCCCCCTCAAGAAAGTGGAGACAGGGAATACCATGGAGTGTGCATGTATCTCACCTGCTGGGGACCCCCTGAAACACCTGTGTGTGCCCAGCAAAATCGCATCCCTCCAAAAAGAACAAAATTGCAGAGCACAGTGGAGCACACTTGTGATCCCAGTACTTGGGAGGCTGTGGCAGGAGGATTGCAAGTTCAAGGCCAGCCTGGGCAACTTAAAGTTTTTTAAATGGCTGGGGATGTAGCTGAGTGGTAAAGCACTGACCTAGCACATGCGAGACCCTGAGTTCAATCCTCAGTACTGCAAAAAGAAAAAACTGGGCATGATACACACATCTATAATCCCCAGGTTCTCAGGAGGCTGAAGCAGAAGGTTTGCAAGTTTGAGGTCAGCCTGGGCAATTTACTGAGACCCTGTCTCAAAATAAAATAAGAGCCAGGTATGATGGCCCATGCCTGTAATCCCAGTACTTGGGAGGCTAAGACAGGAGGCTTACAGGCTCAAGGCCAGCCTCAGCAACTTAGCAAGAACCTCAGGAACTTAATGAGACCCTGTTTCAAAATAAAAAATAAAAAAGGCTGGAGGTGTAGCTTGGAGGTAGAATGTCCCTGGGTTCCATCCCCAGCACCAACATAAATAAATAAAATTAAAAAGACTGGGGATGTAGCTCAGTGGAAGAAAGCTCACATAGCATGTATAAAACCCTAGATTCACCCCCTGTACTACAAAAAAAAAAAGGAGAGAGAGATTAATTTACTTTTTTATTGGTGCATTGTAATCATACGTCTTGATAAAGTTCAGGATGATGGAGGCATGCATACACACACAGCACTCATTGAGCCTCCCCCAGTTCCCGCCCCATGCCCTCCTCCTCTCCTCCGCCCCGTGCTCAGCTCAGTGATCGGCTTTGATAAGTCTGTGCATGTGCATCATGTGCACTGAGGGGCTTCCCTCTCCCCCCTCCCATCTCCCTCAGGTCACCTTCTTCACCCAACTAAGGCTTCTCCTCCTTTGTCTGGAGTCCTTCTTATGTCCCAATTTCTCCCTAGCTTCCATATATGAGGGAGAACATCTGACGTTTCACTTTTGAGAGATTAAATTGTTAAGGATGCAGGAGCTCTAGACTTCGGCCCAGTGCTGACATAATAAGCTTTCTTGTGAGCCAAGCATGGTGGCGCACACTTGTAATCCCAGTACTTGGGAGGCTGAGGTAGGAGGGTCGCAGGTTCAAAGCCAGCCTCAGCAATTTAGCGAGGCTCTCAGCAACCTAGTGAGACCCTGTTTCCAAATAAGAAATAAAATTGGGCTGGGGGTATAGCTTGGAGGTAGAAAGCCTCTGGGTTCAATCCCCAGTACCAAAAAAAAAAAAAAAAAGCTTTCTTGTGAAGCTCAGACATGTGGTTTGACATCCCGACTCTGCCACTAACATTCCCTGACACGTCACAGTTTGCACATCTGGAAAACAGACACACTGCTAGCTCCTTCAGAGGGTTATTGTGAGGAACATTCCCATCCAGCCCATTAGTGCAGTAGCAAGGTATCGTGTGTTTATTTATTTATTTATTGCGGTACCGGAGATTGAACCCAGGGGCCTTCTACCTCCAAGCTACACCCCCAGCCTCATTTTTTTATTCTGCATTTTAAGACAGGGTCTCACAAAGTTGCAGAGGGCCTCACTAAGTAGCTGAGGCTGGCCGCGAACCCTGGATCCTAGGGTCTCAGCCTCCCAAGTACTGGGATTACAAGCGTGTGCCACCACGCCCGGTGGCATTTAAGACAGGAGGATCACAGGTTCAAGGCCAGCCTCAACCACTTAGCAAGACCCTGTTTCAAAATAAAAAAAAATAATAAAATAAGGCTGGGGGTATAGCTCAGAGGTAGAATGCCCAAGTTCAATCCCAAAAATATAAAAAATTAAAAAAATAAGTGTTTACTGGGTGTGGTGGTGCATACCCGTAATCCCAGTACTTGGGAGGCTGAGACAGGAGGATCACAGGTTAGAGGCCAACATCAGCAACTTAGAAAGAATATATTTCAAAATAAAAATATAAGCTGGGCGTGGTGGTGCACACTTGTAATCCCAGTACTTGGGAGGCTGAGACCGGAGGATCCGGGTTCAAGGCCAGCCTCAGCTTAGTGAGGCCCTCCGCAACTTCGTGAGACCCTGTTTCAAAATAAAGAATAAAAAATAGGGCTGGAGGTGTAGCTCAGAGGTAGAATGCCTCTGGGTTCAATCCTCGGTACTGCCAAAAAAAAAAAAAAGAATCAAAATAAAAATATAAAATAGGGCTGAGGGTGTAGCTAGGTGGTAGAATGCCCCTGGGTTCAATTGCCAGTACAACAAAGAGAGAGAGAGGGAGAGAGGGAGAGAGAAAGATCCAACACAGAGGTTCTGGGGGACGGGGAGGGACCAGACAGCCGTGTTTTGATCCTCACCACTCTGCAGGAGGTGGGGGCTGTGGTGGAATTTAGCCCCATGATCTCTGCCACCCATGTTGCTCCCTGGGTTGCTGTCTCACAGGCAAAGGGAATGTTGCAGATGTAACTAAGGCTACTAACCAGCTCACCTTGAAATAGGGAGATTAGCCTGGATTATTCAGATGGGCCTTAGGTAATCCCATGGGCCCTTAAAAGCAGAACAGGAAGGCGGAGCTATCTGAAGCACCCGGAAGATTCCGGGTGCCCTTGCTAGCCTAGAGGGTGGAGAGGTTTCATGTGAAGGGACTGAGTTCTACCAACAACTCGTGAGCTCAAAAGAGGATCCTCAGCTGGCAGAGACTCCAGCCTCGCCGGACTTCTGACCACACAACCACGAGCTAACAGGTGGTATTGTGTCAAGCCACTAGGTTCGTGGTAATTCCTTATGAAGCAAGAGAAAACTAAGGCTGAAGTGTCTGCCCTGTATTAGTCAGATTTCCATCACAGTGACAATACCCAAGAAATATCAATGCTTGATACTGAAAATCAACTTAAAAGGAAGAGCTGGGTGCAGTGGTGCACACCTGCAATCCCAGCCACTGAGGCAAGAGGATCACACGTTCAAGGCCAGCCTGGACAACTTAGTGAGACTCGGACCCAGAAAAAAGGAAAGGTTTATTTTGGCTCACATTTTCAGAGGTCCCTGTCCATGGTCACCTGGCCCAGGCACTTTGGACCTGAAGTGACACAGTGCATCATAGCAGCAGGGGCATCGCAGAGGAAGACTGCACTTCATGGTGGCTGGGAAGCAGAGAGAGAGAGGAAGGGCTGGGGTCCCAATGTCCTCCCAAGGACAGGCTCCCAATGCCCCAACTTCCTCCCACTAGGTGGCTCCTCCTCTTCTACTTCTTTTTTTTTTCTTTTTTTTTTATCGTACTGGGGATTGAACCCAGGGGCATTCTACCTCTGAGCTACACCCCCAGCCCTATTTTTCTATTTTTGGGGGGTTTTTTGTTTTTTTTTTTGTTTTGTTTTGTTTTTGCAGTACCGGTGATTGAACCCAGGGGCGTTCTACCTCCGCGCTACACCCCCGGCCCTATTTTTTATACTTTATTTTGAAACCAGGTCTCACGAAGTTGCAGACGGCCTCACTAAGGAGAGAGAGGGAGAGACAGAAAGAAAGAGAGAGCTGAGGCTGGCCGCGAACCCAGATCCTCCAGTCTCCACCTCCCAAAGTACTGGGATTACAAGCCTGCGCCACCACGCCCAGCCTCTATTTTTTGTTTTGAAACAGGGTCTCACTAAATTGCAGAGGACCTCACTAAGCTACTGAGACTGGTCTCGAACCTGAGATCCTCCTGTCTCAGCCTCCCAAGTACTGGGATTACAAGTGTGCGCCACCACGCCCAGCTTCTACTTCTTCTTCTTTACTGGGGATTGAACCCATGGGCATTCTACCTCTGAGCTACATCCCCAGCCCTTTTTATTTTTATTTTTTTTATTTTGAAACAGGCTCTTACTAAGTTGCTGAGACTGGCCTCAAACCTGCAATCCTCCAGTCTCAGCCTCCCAAGTAGCAAGATCATAGGTGTGTGCCACCCCGCCCAACTGACCATACTTAAAGGTTCCACTCTCAGTAGCGCCACATGCTGGCGACCAAGCCTTTAACACTCAAGCCTTGGGAGGACATTTAAGATTAATATATAAATAATAATAATCCCATTATTTAGTTGAGAAACACTGACCTCATCCAGAACAAAGCGAGTGGTGAAACCAGTGTTTGGACCCGAGTCCATCTGATTCTGAGTCCACACGGTCTCATTCCCATTCAGCCTCTCCACAGAGGAAACTGAGGCACTAGAGGCCTCGCCAGTGTCAGCGCCTCAGCACCTAAGCACAGAGGAGGGACCGGGCGGGGGGCGCATGCTCCCAGCTCATCTAGGGGCCCCAGGAGCCCCCAAGTCATGGGATTACAGGTGTGCGTGTGCACCAGCACACCGCTTCCGACCTCTTTCGAACCGGAAGCTGTGCACGCCCGGCCTATCTTCCCACTGACAGCCAGGCCGGAGCTGAGCGGCGGCAGCATCAGCTGGTGGGCTATGAGCTCTGGAGCGCCGCAGTCCCCACCGCCCCCTGTCGCCTCCCCTTGCTTGCCTCACCAGCCTGCCCTGGGGACAATGGAGTTCCGGTCCCTTAGGCCCAACTTGATTCTGTGACCTTACCCTTCTGCCCCTGCCCTGCCCAGTCCTGGGAGGCCCTGAGGAAAGGGACCCAGCCTGATGCCTAGCAAGACTGGGAAAAGGAGTTAGGGGCATTAGGCTAGAAACTCAGGGGTCTCTTCCAGACCTGTCTTTGTGGACCAGTGACAGTTTGTTTCTGTTCCAGCTGGGCTAAGAGTATCCAAGTATCTACCTGAGTCTATCTGTATCAGTCCACTGGGCCTGGCCCACCGGCCTCGCTACCTGGTATGGGACAAGAAGTATGTGCCAACATCTGTTTTCTTTGCCGGATGAGCCTGCTGATGCCTTGGTGCCTAATGGGGCAGCAGCATTTAGCCAAAAGGGCTACTGAGACAGGTGGCAACATCCCTGCCCACATTCCTGTGGTCCTTTGGGAAAGCCCAGCTTCCCTACCCACTCCCAGGCTCACGCCAAGGAGGAGCACCGTGCCGGCTTTGTCTGCAGCCCCCGCCTCCTAGAAAGGGCCTGGCTCGCTCCCTTCATCCAGAGCCGAGCCGCTGGCGCTGCGGTGGAAGAGACAAGAAATGAGTAGCAAGAGGGGGAGGGAGGTGGAAAAATTAAATTTTGCGTGATCAGCAAGGTTTCAAACAATCGCTCGCCAACCGGAGTGGGTGCCACGTCTATAAGTCATTCTGTTTTATAGACCATTAGGATCTCCAGAGGGAACCTGCATGGAGAC
This sequence comes from Glis glis, assembly GCA_004027185.1. NCBI lineage: Eukaryota > Metazoa > Chordata > Mammalia > Rodentia > Gliridae > Glis > Glis glis. The sequence continues at coordinate 20,210 of PVJS01011149.1, read as the reverse complement.
CACTGCTTTTTGTTGAAATTAAAATGTCAGAGAAAAAGAAATAGAACAAAACAGGGAATCTGCAATTAATTACCAGGCCATAAAAATTCAATAATCAGGAGGCAGAGCGGCCGCAGGCCCAGAGGTATCAGAGCCAGCGTAACAAGAATGGAATACATTAATCTTTTCAAATTAGTTTTTTAATCTGACGGGGATATATGGTGACATTCCTCCCCTCCCTGCCCACTCCCCCCACCTCCAGGGCTCTGGCCAGAAGCCAGGCAGGGGGAGGAAGGTTCTGGCGTGAGCTGGGGGGTCTGTGCCCAATCCAGACCCCAGCTGAGCCCAGGGCCCGCGCCTGCTCGCCTGGCCGAGGCACCCCAAAGGTGCCAAGGAAGGCTGTCCCCACCTGGTCCCGAGGGGCCTGTGGCCGGGGGTTCGGGAAAGCAAGACAGCATCCGGGGAGTGAGCGGGAGTCATGGGAGTCATGCCCCTGCGCTCAGGGACCTGGGTGTATTGCACCTGGCACCCAGCAGGTGCTGGGTAAAGGCCCCCTACTGTTGATATTTCCATTGCTGGTAGCTCCAGCAGTAAAGACGACGGGACACAGCCAGAACGCTATTCCAAGAGCATTTATTTAGCGTCTGCTATACATGCCCAGACCTGAGGGAAGGAGGGGACAGAAGCCTGGGTTCTCAACTGAGGAACGGGACTCAGAGGTCAAAAACATGTTTACGGGGCCAAGCAGGATGCAGAGGGTCAGTGAATACGGATCAAGGAGCTTGTTGTGGGAGCAGCCCCGCTGGCCTGGTGGCAGATCCTAGGAAAAGTGGCCGGCCTCGTGCTGCTGCTGCGTGGGGAGAGCGGGCTCCTTCCCCGCCCCGCCACAGCCTGGGGCAGCCGCTGATTGGCCAAAGGGTCGGACCCAACCTGTCTCTGATTGGAGGACTTGCTCTGGCCCCGGAGCTCCGCCCCAACCTTGGCCTTTGGGTGTGTCATTGCTGCAGGGCCCAGGACTTCTGCGACTTGGTACAGTCTGATGTGCAAGTTGCCCAACTGAAGCCTCGGCCTAGGCGCTCTCACCGACCTCCAGCTGTTAGTCAGCCACTGGCCTCGCTCAGACCTGGGGTGCCGCTGTGGAACTTGACCTAGCCAGTGTTATTCCTAAGTGGGCTCCTTGAGCAACCGCCCCAGGGCACTTCTGCCGAGCAGCAGCAGGAAGGCCTTCCCTGCAGCTTTGACTTTGGCGCCTTTTAAATGCACTATCTGAAGCCGGGTGTGGTGGCTCACGCTTGTAATCCCAGTACTTGGGAGGCTGAGACAGGAGGATTGAAGGTTCGAGGACAGCCTCAGCAAATAGTGAAACTCTCATCAACCTAGCGAGACCCTGTTTCAAAAGCCCTTCATGTGGATTTTCTCACTGAATGCCCTAGGATCTATTGATAACTCCATTTTGCAGAAGAGGGAATAGTAAAGCTTGGGTTGCCTACCAGTGGTGCCAGTCCTGTTGCCTTCAAACTAGTGTCACTAAGAATGCACACCCATTAGCTGGTGTGGTGCTGCACGCCTGTAATCCCAGTACTTGGGAGGCTGAGACAGGAGGCTCACAGGTTCAAGACCAGCCTTAGCAGCTTGGAGGTAGAATGCCCCTGGATTCAATCCCCAGTACACACACACGAGAGAGAGAGAGAGAGAGAGAGAGAGAGAGAGAGACCAGTACTGTCACCCCCTCAGAGTTTGGCATACAGTAGGTGTTCAATAAGTGGCCACTGGATGGTGTTCTGCAGAACAACCCTGCCAGGGGGCCCCACCCACCGACTCCACAGGATGTCTCACTTCAACGACCACAACAGAGCTGCCATTCATTGAATACCTACAGTGTGCGGGGCTGCAGAATCGGGTGCCTTTTATGGTACGATTGTGGTCTATATTTTACAGAAAGGAAACTGAGGCTCGGATAGGCCCAAGATCACACGCTCATGTGTGGCATCCAGGACCAGACCCCTCTCTCCTTCAATCTCATCCCCTGGGCTCCTCCCCAGGAGGCGTCCTTTGATTCTTTTTGGGGCTCCTTCATTTGTATCACTTGGTCTTGTTACACTGTTACACTTACACCCTCCACACACATCCACATATGCCCCAAGGGCTTCAGCAGAAATGTTGGCAAGGAGAAAGCATAGCCGGTTAGGGGCATTAGGTTTGGGCTCTTGGAGCCGGGCGTCCAGACCCTAGATAAGGCTCCGCGTCCCGACGCAGTTCCCCAGGCAGCCACTAGATGGCGAGCGGCTCCCTGGAGCGGAGCTTGCAGTGCGGCGGTGTGGCCGCCAGATGGTGGCCGAGCCCGCCGCTCCGAGGACAGGGCCGGGACGAGGAGGAGCCGGGCGGGTCGGCGGGTCCCAGTCCGGTCCCCTGGGCTCCAGCACACGTGACCTGCCGCCGCCTGCTCCCCGCGCCATGACCCAGCTCGGACCCCGGCTGTCTCTGCCCGCCGCGCTGGCCCTGGGCTCGGCCGCGCTGGGCGCCGCCTTTGCCACTGGCCTGCTTCTGGGTGAGCGGGGCCCCGCGGCGGCGCAGCGGAGGGAGGGCGCGGAGCACAGCCGCGAATCCGAGCAGGTGGCCGCGGCTCCGGGTAACCCTCGCGCCCTCTCCCCGGCAGGGAGGCGGTGGCCCTCTTGGCGATTCCGGCGACAGCAGCGCCTGCTTCCCCCGGAGGACAGCCCCCTGTGGCAGTATCTGCTGAGCCGCTCCATGCGGGAGCACCCGGCGCTGCGGAGTCTACGGCTGGTCAGCAGGGCCGGGCCGGGACGGGGACGGGAACGGGCATCCACACCGGGCTTGCTGGGCCCACGTGGCTGTGTGACCTTGGGCTGGGCGGTGGCGGTCTCTGGGCTTCCGGGTTCCCCACCTGGTGCCGGGGTTCCGAGGGCCCAGCCCCTCTAGGCCACGCCCCCTGTCGCGCCCCGGGCGGGGTTCCGAACCTATGGCGAGGGTGGGTGGCTGGCGGGACTGATGTCGCCCTTTCCCCCAACACAGCTGACCCTGGAGCAGCAGCAGGGGGACTCCATGATGACCTGCGAGCAGGCCCAGCTTCTGGCCAACCTGGCGCGGCTCATCAAGGCCCAGAAGGCGCTGGACCTGGGTAGGGTGCGCGGCCCGATCGCGGGTGGAGGAAGGGCCGCCCCGCCCGCGCTGAGTGTGGCCGCCCCTCCCCAGGCACGTTCACCGGCTACTCCGCGCTGGCGCTGGCGCTGGCGCTGCCCCCCGCCGGGCGCGTGGTGAGCTGCGAGGTGGACGCGGGGCCCCCGGAGCTGGGCCGGCCCCTGTGGCGGCAGGTGAGTGGCCCGCGCACCCAGGCGCCGGCCCCGGGCGAGGGGCGTGCGGGCTCTGACCTCGCTCCTCCTGCAGGCGGAGATGGAGCACAAGATCGACCTGCGGCTGCGGCCCGCGCTGGAGACCCTGGGTGAGCACCGGAGCGGCGGGCCGCGACCCCGCGTCCCCACCGCGGCAGCCGGGCGGAGCCAGGTCCACCGGCGGGCCGCCCACTGCCCGACCCCGCACCCGGCCACCTGCGGGCGACCATGCCGGCCCGCTCCTGCCGCGCGTGCGGCCCGGGCCGCTGTGCAGGGCTCCGACCACGGGACTGCAGGCTCAGCCGCACCTGCCCTTCTCTCCCCTCAAGATGAGCTCCTGGCGGCCGGCGAGGCCGGCACCTTCGACGTGGCCGTGGTGGACGCCGACAAGGAGCACTGCGCCGCCTACTACGAGCGGTGCCTGCAGCTGCTGCGCCCCGGAGGCGTGCTCGCCGTCCCTAGAGTAAGGGCTGGACCCGGCGATGAGAACACCTCCTCTCGGGGCTGGCCCCGCTCTTCTCTGAGGCCCACACCCCCTCGCGCGCAGGCTCGGCCCGGCCCCGCCCCTGCCCCCGGCGCCTCCTTGGCCCCGCCCACGCCTGGCTGGCCCCGCCCCCACGCCTGGCCCCGCCCCTCCGCAGGTCCTGTGGCGCGGAGAGGTGCTGCAGCCTCAGCCAGGTGACACGGAGGCCGAGAGCGTGCGGAACCTGAACGAGCGCATCCGGCGAGACGTCAGGGTCCACATCAGCCTCCTGCCCCTGGGCGACGGGCTCACCTTGGCCTTCAAGATCTAGGGCTGGTCCTAAGGGTGAGCTCCAGGGAGGGAACCTGGGAACCCCGGGCATCCACTGACCCTGAGAGTCTGATAATAAAGGGGCTGGGACTGACGACCTCGTGAGCCTATCTGGCGCTGGGCAAGGGGCACCAGCACAGCTTCTTCAGTGAAAGGGACCTTTGATGGCACAGCCTTTCTTCCCTCCCCGCACGGGGCGGTGGCCCTGTGGACCTGGCCGCACGCAGTGGGCAGAGGCCCCCGCTCCTCGGGCGTGCCTCCACCTCAGGGTCTGAGGGCTAGATGCAGGTCCCTCAGGGCCAGGTGCCCTTCCTGGTTCAGTGCAGCAGACTGGTGGGGAGACGCCTGGGATCTGACAATGGGAGGGGTGCCTTGCAGGTGTTTCCTGGGTTGGGCCAGTTCTGTGGGAGTTTGCCCCTATTTCCACAGAACAGTCAATTCCCCGCCTCCCCTCTGCAGTGGACGCCCAGTCAGTGGCCAGTGCATCAGAACCAGGCAACTTGGCCTACACCTGAGGACCTCAAGGTTGGCTTGAATATGTATCTTGCCGTCCCCATTAAGTCCTCAAGTTGAGGGATTGCTGTCCAGGGTGTGAAGCAGACCTCCAGTAGGACAATTTTTAACACGCTTCCAGGAGAACAAAGAGAACTAGGTTTCCAAGTACCATCAGAGGGGAGGTGGAAAAGGAGCCAGGCTTTATTGAGCACCTTTGTCACATGCTTTGTCACTCAAACCCCCCATCCCAGGGCCCAGTGTGGTGGCCCACACTTGTAATCCCAGTACTTTGGGAGGCAGAGACCAGAGGACCGGGGTTCGCGGCCAGCCTCAGCCTCCCCCCCCCTCCCCGTCTCTCTCTCACTGTTTCAAAATAAAGTATAAAAAATAGGGCTGGGGGTGTAGCGTGGAGGTAGAACACCCCTGGGTTCAATCCTACCGCAAAAAAAAAAAAACCCATCCCACAGGCAGATCTTATCTCCATGACGAGGAAGGCCAGGTTCTTTCCATTAACACTGCCTCTAGGCCTCAGGCAGAAGTGGCTTTAGCCTGGAATACAAGGCCCTGGGAGATGGTGCACCTGGAGGCCGCTGGAAGCACTACCATAGGAGTTGCTTAGACCTCAACTGGAAATGTCTGTGATCCCAAAGCTCCTAGGATTTACCTTGCGTTCTGCACAATCCTCGGGGCCCTGGTATACACCCACCCTTTGCTCCCTAAGTCATAAAAGCATTTTAGGAGCCAGGCTTGGTGGAACATGCCTGTAATCCCAGTACTTTGGAAGCTGAGACAGGAGGATCACAGGACTAAAGCCAGCCTCGGCAACTTAACAAAGCTCTCAGCAATTTAGTGAGACCGTTCCCAAATAAAAAACAAAATAGGGCTGGGGGTGTAGGTGCACCCAGGTGACTAGGTCCAATCTACTTTGGACCTAGATTGTTGACAAACCAGTAACTCTCACCTGTGCACACTGCAGTCTAATTACTGAACCAGGTGATCTCCAGCTACGACATGGAGCACACTGGTTAGCTGAGAGGCAGCCGGCCCTGTAACCAGATTTCCTCCCAGCCAGGCACCACCAGCAGTTCAAAGTCAATTATCTGCTGGTCTGTGTTGTACCCCAAGTACAAGAGGTGCTTTCATACGCACCTTGCACGGACACCCTCTGACTCGTACAGAACACAGTGGGATCAAAAGTGGCCTTCGTATCCCTCAGTCCCTGTGTGGAGAGACTGCTTGAGCTCTACTCTCATCAGATTCTTTTCAACCTGAAAAGCCTTTTATCATTTCTTGAATGAGTCCTGAAGTATACTGCATTTTCTCAAGCTTCAAACTTTACATTGTCTTGTAGATTTGTTAGACAAATCTCTCCCCTCTAACCTTTCATTTTATCCTTCAAACTATCTCCTCCCATAAGAAAATTTGTTTTCCTACTTTCCCAACCAGAAACACCTGTTAATACTGATAATTCATGCTGACAAACCTCAGCCCAGCTTTTCAGTCAATGTGTGCCAGGATGGAAATGGGTAATGACCTCCACTGGGCCCTCTCACAGCCCCTCTGGTTCCCGGCACCAGCTAAACCTTGCTCCACCCCCCTCCCATCAGTCTAGAGCCTGTTTCATTTTCTGCAGCAACAGCTCAGGGGTAGCATACATATACCTCTCAGCACCATCCCTACATTCTCCTGTCTTCTTCCCTTAACTCTGTCCAGCCATTCTCCGAGTCAATGTAATTCTGTCCAAACTAAGAAACTGGCGTGACAGTGTGTACCCTCTTAGTGTAGTCTCAAAAAGCTCATGGGGTTATTCCAGGGACACAGGGGACTCTGTGGCACAGATTTCAGTGAAGAGCAAAATGCTCACCAGAAAAAGTATTAGCTAGATACCAGGGAGATTTGACCCTACCTGGCAAATTTTTAATTCTGCAAATACTTGGAGCCATTAATTATGTATACTTATTTTATTCATAATTTGTAATGTTCTGGAATACCAAAAGTAATGGTAATGGTTGACTTTAACAAAAAAATCTTGAACCTCATCTTAAAACATCCACTGATCCATCTCATTCAATGGCAATATTCAATGTTAAAAGGAACATAAAAACAAACATGCACACAATTGCACCGTTTTCATAAAGGTCTATTTCATTATTGGTGGGTAGCGCACTTAACAGTTAAATACATTTAAATAATGTATAGGTGACTGCAGGACTGCAGCATTGGTAACTAGATAGATAACCAATTCAACTAGAAACCAGCTAACAAGTAACTGTCTAAATATTTAAAATACAGCTCTTGTTTACATCATCCTTTGTTTTGATCACCTTCTTGGGGGAAAAGAAGCCTGCTGGTCACAATGGAAATATATTAAGGCCAAATCTTCTGATATCCATTTCCCAGAGGTTTCTTTCAGCTGCATTAAGCCTCCAATTCCAGGGCAAGCCCAAGTTTGTGGCCTCCAGCATTGATGCTCTTCCCGTCTACCAGAGCAGACAGTGTAAGCTTCACACCTGTAAGCAGAGCAAACCACCATGATGGGCCTGCAGCAGTTCACCAAGGGTGTCTGAGTCTTCTACAGTCCACCCAGAGCCTGCCTATCACCTCCTCGGCCGGCAGTTCACCTAGTACCAGCCAGCAGAGGGCGCCTGGAAGTACAGAGATGCTCTAAGAACTCAGTGGGTAAGGTTCCATGTGGGTGGGTAATAAGGTTCTAAAGTGACAGAGCATAAAACATTAGTAATAAATTCAAAGTGTTCTAGAAAACACTTGAGAGGCTGAATCATAACTGGATCCTACAAAGAAAGAATAGACACATTTGTGGACAAGTGGGGAAACCCGAATACAATTTACACATTAGGAAAACTATTCTTTGATGTGACGATGGTATTGTGGTTAGGAAGAAATGTCTTACCCAGACTACGCATGCTAGAGCTGTGTGTCTATATGTCTACAAAACATACATTTTTAAAAAGCACAGGTGAAAAGGGGGACTATGTGTACATAAGGTGGTAAATGTCAGTAACTGCCGAATGCAGAAGGGTAGACGGGTATTCACTGTTAACATTCCTGTGACTTTTTTTTTAATAGTCAAAACAAAATTTGGGGGGAAAATCCCTCTAGGAAGAAGAAAAAGCTCCTTGTTAGTCAATATCCCCATCCCAAATCTATTGGATTAGAATCTGAATTCTGAACAAGACTTCCCAGGTTATTCAAATATACACTCAAATCTGAGATTTGTGCTCTAGAAAACACAGCAAAGGAACAAAATATTATGTAAATAAGACCATAGAGACAGAACCAACCAAAACAATGGGTGAACTGTTTTGCTACACCTCCAACCCTTATTTTTTGTTTTGAAACTGGGTATTATTGGGTTGCCACCAGGCCCAGCATAATGGATACTTTGATGAAATAAAAATTACTACATGGCCGGGCGTGGGGGCACACGCTTCTAATCCCAGTACTTTGGGAGGCGGAGACCGGAGGATCCAGGTTTGAGGCCAGCCTCAGCTCTCTCTTTCTCTCCCTGTCTCTCTCTCTCTCAGCCCTCCGCAACTTCGTGAGACCTGGTTTCAAAATAAAGTATAAAAAAATAGGGCCAGGGGTGTAGCGCGGAGGTAGAACGCCCCTGCGTTCAATCCCCAGTACCGCAAAAAAAAAAAATTACTATGTGACCTTTCTGATAAAGGTGAGGAAACTGAATGGGGAATGGGTATTAAGTAATGCGTGACTGCTAACTGTCTTAGGTGTGACAGAGATGCAAGAGAATGTGCTTTTTCTGAGAAGCATCTGGGGGAGATGTCAAGACAAGCTACAACTTTCAAATGGCCCAGCAAAAGAAGGAAAGGAATAGTCAACTCTTTTGTATGTCTTGGAAGATCTGCAAAATAAGCTGAGAAATGAAAATTAACTTTTAAAGTACTGTCAAAACAATCCTACTTTATCAGTAATACTTACCAGGCCTCAGAGTCTGAGTGTAGCCCACTCCAATTAAACTAGAGTTGTTCACCTTTGCCTAAAATAAAATTCAAAAACAGCTTTAAGAAAACTTTTTTGCATGGAAAGAAAAACTCTTGTATGCTTCCCTATTATCCCTATCATGCAATTATTACAAGTTCAATTTTTTTCTTTTTTGTAGTACTGGGGATTGAACCCAGGGGCATTCTACCTCTGAGCTATGCCCCCAGCTCTATTTTTTATTCTTTGAGACAGGGTCTCACTAAGTTGTGGAGGGCCTCACTAAGTAGCTGAGGCTGGCCCAAACCTGCACTCCTCCTGTCTCAGCCTCCCAAGGATTGGGATTTCAAGTGTGCACCACCACGCCTGGCTGACAAGTTCAACTTTTTAACTCATCTGTGAAGTAAAGGTAACAGTCTATGAGCAAAACAGATTTGGAATGTTCTGAAGACTATACTCTCGTAATGTATAACACCAAAACAACACACAATCCAGGGAAAAGCTGCACACATGGCACTTAAGAGTCACTTATCAAGCCGGGCGTGGTGGCGCATGCTTGTAATCCCAGTACTTTGGGAGGCAGAGACCGGAGGATCCGGGTTCGCGGCCAGCCTCAGCTCGCTCTCGCTCTCGCTCTCTCTCTCCTTAGTGAGGCCCTCCGCAACTTTGTGAGACCCGGTTTCAAAATAAAGTATAAAAAATAGGGCCAGGGGTGTAGCACGAAGGTAGAATGCCTCTGGGTTCAATCCCCGGCACCGCAAAAAAAAAAAAAAAGTCACTTATCATTGCAGCCAAGTCCTCATGGCCACCAGCAACCATGTAAATTATTTGCCTAAGAAAAACATATGCTCACTAGTGACCATCTTCTGCCTAACAAATTAAGAGCCTGAGACAGTTGGACACAAGTTCCTATTATTTAACAGTAGCAGTCAATCATCAAACTAATAGGAAAATTAGGCAATGCTTTCAGGTGCTGCTGGACTCTGGCAACAGCAGCTCCACCAAGGTGGGAAATGCTAGGTAAGTTTCCAAACTAATTCCCAGCAGTCACTGACTGACACAGGTACCAAGCTGCCTTCCCATTTTGGACTATAACCACTAGTAGCTGAGCATCGCTTCTGCTGGCCAGCATTAAATCCGGTGATGGTGCCACTGACATACATTTGAAGAGAAGAGCATCAACAGATATAATAATAATAAAAAAAAAGAACATCAATGTAACTATTAGAGAATAGTGTGCTGTGTGGTTTTTGTCCCTGTAGTGCAGTTAGAAACAGAGGGGCCGGAGCCGGGCGTGGTGGCGCATACTTGTAACCCAGTACTTGGGAGGCTGAAACAGGAGGATTGTAGGTTCACAGCCAGCCTCAGCTACTTATTGAGGCCCTCTGCAACTTAGTGAGACCCTGTTTCAAAATAATAAAATAGGGCTGGGGTTGTAGCTTAGAGGCAGAACACCCCTGGGTTCCATTCCCAGTACAACAAAAAATAAAAATAAAAAAATAGAGGGGCCAGGCACGGTGGCGCACACTTGTAATCCCAGTACTTGGGAGGCTGAGACAGGAGGATCGCAGGTTTGCGGCCAGCCTCAGCTACTTAGTGAGGCCCTCTGCAACTTAGTGAGACCCTGTCTCAAAATAAAAACAGGGCGGGGGGTGAAGCTTGGAGGCAGAATGCCCCTGGGTTCAATCCCCAGTACTGCAAAAAAAAAAAAAAAAAGAAAGAAAGAAAGAAAGAAAAGAAATAGAGGGAAAAATAAATGGATCACTGTCTAGCCAATGAGCAAAGCATTTTGGGTGCTTTTCATTCTTTCTGATCACAACCATGCTAAAATAAAACAAGAATGGGGCTAAAACCTAACTGCTTAAATTATCAAAACATACTCTCCTCCTCAGGGATGAAGAGCACTTTATATAATAGAAATGACTCTCATGGATGGTTTAACTTTCATCCCAAGTACATACAGTACAGGCAGTCCCTGACCTATAAGCAACTGACACAATGGAACAGCTGTTCCTCTGCCTGAAATTGAAGCCAGCCCCTCTGCACCCTCACATGGCACTCTCTCCTACCTCAACCCACTATGGCTAACGATAAACAACAGAAAAGAGCCTACGGCCAGGATGAGGGTGGCAAACCATCCCACTTTGACTTTTGAAGAGAGGAAATCCTCAAGATGCAGGACTTTTAGGGGACAGTCCTGGGCAAAACAAGATATGCTGCTCATTCAAGACAGGACAGGACTGAAATCAAAAGACATGGCTTTCAGTCCTGGCTCCTCCCCTCTGACCCCAGCAGTATTAAGTCCTTTCCCTTGTCAAGCTACATCTTTACCTGCAGAACAGCTTCGTACCAATGACCTCTCAGATCTAATCTGAAGATATTTCATAAACCATAAAAAGACAAAGTAATAATTAAAGTAATATTATTTCTCAACACAAACAATAACTGCTCTGGGCCTAAAACACTGGATACCCTCAGGGTTATTATTAATACTAATGTAGCAGCTTAAACGAATACATGAAGCCTGGCCTGAAAAGCAAACCTCTACCCAGTCTCCACAGAAAAAGCTGCATCCCAAGCCTGGCGTGGCGGCGCACACTTGTAATCCCAGTGCTTGGGAGGCTGAAACAGGAGGATCACAGGTTCAAGGACAGCCTCAGCAAGTAGTTGAGACTCTTCAACCTAGTGAGACCCTGTTTCAAACTAAACATAAAAAAATAGGGCTGGGGGTATAGCTCAGAGGTGGAATGCCCCGGGCTCAATCCCCAGTAGCACAAAAAAAAAAAAAAGAAAGAAAAAGCAGCATCCCAAATTCTAATCCCAGCTGATAAGTTAACTAGGCATTGTTTGAATCACAATTTAAATTTTCAACACAATTTTCATTGTTGTTGCTGTTACTAGGGATTGGACCCAGGGAAGGGGTTCCTACCTCAGAGCTACACCCCCAGCCCATTTTTTATTTCAAAACAGGGCCTTGCTAAGTTGCTAAGGGTTTCCCTATGTTGCAGAGACTGGCCTTGAACCTGTGATCCTCCTGTCTCAGCCTCCCAAGTACCAGGATTACAGACATGTACCACTGCACCCAGGAACTAGGGATTGTTTGACTCACAATCTGAACTTCCAATACAATTCAATATAACCAAAGATTAATTCCCACAACCAAAACCCATTTCAAAGCCCCCGGAAGTACTCACAGAAATAGAAGCAGTGGGATCCAACTGGTATTTAGCTGCAATGCCAAAACGAGTGCAGTTGGTACCTGATGTCCAGGCAAGGTTTACGGAAGTGTCAAGATCTTCACATACTTTCTGATAAATGGATCCTCCAAATTCTGTCCCATCATTGCTATAAGATATCTTAAATTAGTAAATCTGGAATAGACAATGTAATCACTTCTAAGGCACAGGCTGATATTGTAGCACTGCATTTAAACAAAAGCCACTGCTAGGGCTGCGGATACAGCATAGTGGCAGAGCATCTGCCTAGCTTGCACAAGGTTATGGGTTCAATCCCTAGAACTAGGGACAGAGGAATTGTTCATGTTAGTCTTCAGTGTTCCACTAAAAACTCTGAGGTTTTAAAAGGTCTTTTCCTAACCCATATCTCCAATAAAGAACTGGTACAATAAATCACAGTATATTTATTCAGTGGAATTACCGCAATGCCATGAATAATCATGTAGCAAAATGCATAATGCTATGGGGAAATTATCAAAATGTACTAAATATAAAAAAGGGGAAAGGGTTTTAAAACAGCCTTTTGGGTATATGTTTTATTTACTTATAAATACACACAAAAGTGAAAACACACACAAAAAATAAAGATTCTATAACTGGCTGGCAGATTATGGGAAATGGTTTTCTTTGTGCTTCTGTTATTTACCAATACATTGTTTTTATAATTGGAAAAAATCTTTTCAAAGTTCTTCCATGTATCTAATTTGGGTTAGGTAAAAACACCATACATGTCAGGCACGGTAGTACACGCCTGTAATCCCAGTACATAGGAGGCTGAGATAGGATTGCAGATTCGAGGCCAGCCTTGGCAACTTGGCGAGACCCTGTTTAAAAAAAAATCCACCCTATATTTTAGGCAATCCTATCAAATCAGTACATTATAATTAAATGAATACACTGGTAGCAGTCTACCAATGTCTAATGAGTCTTCATTAGAATGAAAAATGATTCTTCTTGTGAAAATACAGTGTATCAAGCTTCATATGAAATATGATATGAATGTTTACTGTCTCAGCACCCAAAATAAGACTAACACTTTTTCTATGCACTTTTGAGGGGCACCCTAGAAATAGCTAAGGATGATTATTTTTTTAATGTTAAGACAAATCCTTTAGGTTGCAACTAGATTATTAAGAGATGACAGGAGGCATCTGACACCATCCTCTGAGGGCCTACATCACAATACCCACAAAAGAAATACTTACACATTAGTGTGTAGCTGGAAGTCCCCAGTCCTGTAGCCCACTGCAAAGTTATTCCTTGTCAGCTTTGATTTGGCACTGTCAAAGGTCATCTGGTACCCAGCAAGCCAGCCCTCATAACCAAAGACAGCTGAACCATGGATTGCAGGCCCCGCAAAATCAAAGTCAACATCACAACCAAGGTTTATGCACTCCCTCTTGTAAGAAGACTTGATTTTACCACTTTTCTTTCTGGAAAAAGAACAAACTGACTTAAAACTGATGCCAGTAAGAAAGATTTACACATAGAACTCTGCATAGAGGGCACAAAACAGATTTAAACACAGTATGACTGGGAAGTAAAAGAAGTAGCAACATAGTCACAGGGTTAAAAAATAGCTCAATGAACCAAAGACAAGGGCACATGAGGCAACTGGACTGCCACCATCATAAGAACACTGCTTTGCCGGGCGCGGTGGCGCACGCTTGTAATCCCAGCATTTGGGAGGCTGAGACCGGAGGTTCCGGGTTCGCGGCCAGCCTCAGCTTGCGCTCGCGCACACTCTCTCTCTCTCTCCCTGTCTCTCTCTCTACTTAGTGAGGCCCTCCGCAACTTCGTGAGACCCGGTTTCAAAATAAAGTATAAAAAATAGGGCCGGGGGTGTAGCGCGGAGGTAGAACGCCCCTGCGTTCAATCCCTGGTACCGCAAAAAAAAAAAAACAAAAAACAGAAGACTGCTTTGCAGAACTGGGAATCAGTCACAAAAGCCTCTTGGAAACAAGTTAATTATCCAAGTTAGTGCCACAGTGAAAAGAGGCAAACATCTCAAAGTGAGCCAATGGCAGCAACCATAGGATTCCAAAAGCAGAAACGGAGACTAGCCACTGCAAGGCAGGTTAGTGATCTGTCAAACAACAAACAGACATCTTTCCTAAGCAGACAAGAGGAATGTGTTTAATTTAATGCAGATAAAAATGTCCGTGCTTACCCCGTATTTGGCGAGAAGGTAGTATCAAATGTCAGTTTCAAACCTTGACAAATCTATTTTGGAAGAAAAATAATTTATATTCAGCTTTATTTTCTTTCTGGAATACAAAAATAAAAATACTAAAGCACATTTTCAAAATGTTACCTGGTCTTCAATTGCAATTTCTGTTCCCAGAGTGTTATCAGTGTTCCATTTTTCTGTGAAAGTCAGACCATACTCACACCATTTATATTTGGTCTCCAAGGTTCCAGTAACTTTACCAGTGTCTGTATTAGATGAACCAGATGTTGAGAATTCCTAACAAAACAAATAATTTTATGAACCTTCTCAGATGCCTGGAAAAATCTACTGCCTGACGTACACAACACTCCTAACTCTTCACATGTACTACTCCCTGAGCATACTGCAATGATAAATAACCTTTAATTAACTGACTGCCACTTTACTTACAGCTTACATTTCTTTTTTTTTTTTTTTTGGCGGTACCGGGGATGGAACCCAGGGGCATTCTACCTCCAGAATACACCCCCAGCCCTATTTTTTATTCTTTATTTTGAAACAGGGTCTCACTAAGTTGCAGAGGGCCTCACTAAGTAGCTGAGGCTGGCCGCGAACCTGGATCCTCCGGTCTCAGCCTCCCAAATACTGGGATTACAAGCGTGCGCCACCACACCCGGCTTACAGCTTACATTTCCGACCAATCACAAGTTAACCTGTAGCTAATTCTCAAGGGAACAACAAACTGGGGTAGGAAGTTGGTTTTTGTTTTTGCTTTTTGTGGTGCTAGAAACTAAACCCACAGCGTGATACATGCTAGGCAAGCACTCTACCACTGCGCTATGTCCCCAACCCTTTGTAATATGCTGAGGCTGGCCCTGAACTTGTGATCCTCTTACCTAAGCCTCCCAAGTAGCTGGGATTACAGGCATGTGCCATTATCCCCAGCTAAGTGCACTTTTTTTTTTGCGGTACCGGGGATTGAACCCAGGGGCATTCTACCTCCGAGCTACACCCCAGCCCTATTTTTTATCCTTTATTTTGAAACAGGGTCTCATGAAGTTGCTGAGGGCCTCATTAAGTAGCTGAGGCTGGCTGCAAACCCAGATCCTCCTGTCTCTGCCTCCCAAGTACTGGGATTACAAGTGTGCGCCACCATGCCCAGCCTAAGTGCACCTTTTAAGAAAATTTCTGCGAAGGCAATTTTGATACTCAAAAATCAATGGGGAGCCGGGCGTGGTGGTGCACACTTGTAATCCCAGTACTTGGGAGGCTGAGACCAGAAGATTCAGATTTGCGACCAGCCTCAGCTACTTAGCGAGGCCCGCCACAACTTAGTGAGACCCTGTTTCAAAATGAACAATAAAAAATAAGGCTGGGGGTGTAGCCCAGAGGTAGAACGCCCCTGGGTGCAATCCCCGGTACCACCAAAAACATAAAAAATAAATAAAAAGGGCTGGGGGTGTGGCTCGGAGGTAGAATGCCCCTGGGTTCAATCCCCAGTACCACGCAAAAAAAAAAAAAAAAAAAAATTCAATGGGGAGCCAGGTGTGGTGGCACACCCTTGTAATTCCAGGACTTGGGAGGCTGAGACAGGAGGATTGGAGGTTCAAAGCCAGCCTCAGCAACTTAGCAAGACCCTGTTTCAAAATAAAAAACAAATAGGGCTGGGGGTATAGCTCGGAGGTAGAACACCTCTGGGTTCAATCTCCAATACTACAAAATTTTTACAAAAGGGATATAAAGGACGGCCTATCTGGAATTTATTTTTTTCTTTTTTCTTTTTTTGCGGTACCGGGGATTGAACCCGGGGGCATTCTACCTCCACACTACACCCCCGGCCCTATTTTTTATCCTTTATTTTGAAACCGGGTCTCACGAAGTTGCGGAGGGCCTCACTAAGTAGACAGAGAGACAGGGAGAGAGAGAGAGAGAGAGAGCTGAGGCTGGCCGCGAACCCAGATCCTCCATTCTCCGCCCCCCAAAGTACTGGGATCACAAGCGTGCGCCACCATGCCCAGCCCTATCTGGAATTTAAAATTTGCTACAGATGATCTAAGTATCTAATAGTCTTAGAGAATTCAGTATATATGCAGGCAATTGAAATCTTCCAAGAGAAATTATTAAAATGACCTCTGAGGGTTCTGATTCATTATTTTCTACTAATGATGGCTCTATACTCTTGTCACTGGAAAGATAGGTCTAAAAATAGCTGATCAGAAATAATAGAAAAACCGACCAGAAATTATGACACCTGCGGAGTGAGGAAATATCTAAAATATCAACAAGGGAAAGACCAGGCATCCTTAACTTAGAAAACAGAACATCTGTGCAACTACTGCTCTTCAGCTAAACAGATGCAAATCCTTGGGTCTTACAATTTGCTGAAATTACATGCTTTCATTAACAGGAATTTCAAGTCAAAACTTGGTACTCTATTCCTTAATAGGTTGTGTTAGGAAATAACATTTCATATAAAATCAGGAGTCCTAGTGACCACTTCTGGGTGTCATTTACTAAAATAATAAAATGAAACAACAGCCGGGCATGGTACCACATGCTTGTAATCCCAGTACTTGGGAGGCTGAGACCGGAGGATCCGGGTTTGCGGCCAGCCTCAGCTACTTAGTGAGGCTCTCTGCAACTTAGTGAGACCCTGTTTCAAAATAAAGAATAAAAAATAGGGCTGGGGGTGTAGCTCGGAGGTAGAATGCCTCTGGGTTCAATCCCCAGTACCACAAAAAAAATAAATAAAATGAAAAACACACTTAACTTTTAGGATCTGTTTCCTCAACTGTAACAGCAAAACCTACCTCTGGAGGAATAAATTGAACTAACATTGTGAAAGCTTTGCATTTTCATGTGCTCTACACAAAAGGAAAGCAATATTAAAAAAAAAATACTGAGAGGAGGATCGCAGGTTCGAGGACAGCCTCAGCAAGTAGTGAGACTATCATCAACCTAGCAAGACCCTGTTTCCAAATAAATAAAATTGGGCTGGGGGTGTAGCTCGAAGGTAGAATGCCTCTGGGTTCAATCCCCAATACCACCAAAAAAAAAAGTGTACACACACACACACACACACGATCTTCTTCCAGCACATAGTTTGAATGAGGAATGTTTATGAATAGAACTTTTTTTTTTTGCAGTACTAGGGATTGAACCCAGGGGCTTTGTATCTCCAGGCTACAACCCCAGCCCGCATTTTTATTCTTTATTTTTTGTGAAAGGGTCTAATTTGCGGAGGGCCTCACTAAGTAGCTGAGGCTGGCGGCGAACCCAGATCCTCAGGTCCAGCCTCCCAAGTACTGGGATTACAAGCGTGCGCCACCATGCCCGGCTTGAGTAGAAATTTTTAATCCTGGGTGACAATGATTAATGATGGTAAGGGCCCCACCCACCACCATCCCTCAGACCAGAGATCAAGAGCTAGCCTATATATATATATATATATATACATACCAATCTTCAAGACCCAAAGCCAGCCAGGCGTGGTGATGCATGCTTGTAATCCCAGTACTTGGGAGACTGAGACAGGAGGATCGCAGGTTCCTGGCCAGCCTCAGCAACTTGTGAGGGACTCCACAACTTAGTGAGACCCTGTTTCAAAATAAGGAATAAAATAGGGCTGGGGGGTGTAGCTCAGAGATAGAATGACTCTCGGTTCAATCCTCAGTACCCCCTCCCCCCAAAAAAAGAAACAAGACCCAAAGCCAACATCACCCTGTAGGACCAGAATTAAGCCAGCTGACAGCAACGATAGGGCTTATACTCTTCCTCCATTGCTATACATTCTGGCTTCTACATTTTGAGGTAGCCTGAGCATCTCTACAATTCAAGTGAGAAAAGTCAGGCCTTTGGGACTTAATTGGGGCCAGTTACATATTACAACATCAGTTCCAAGGTTGTTAAATTATATACCAAAGTATAAACAAAAACATACTCTAATCCAGTTCCTATACATCCTTCATGATCTTAAACCTACTTCCATGTAACTTTCCCTAACTATCCACAATTAGCCTTTCCTAGCTGGGTGTGGTGGTGCTTGCCTGTAAATCCTAGTACTTGGAAGGCTGAGAAAGGAGGATCACAGGTTTGAGGTCAGCCTGGGCAACTTAGCAAGGCCCTCAAACAACTTAGCAAGACCCTGTTTCAAACTAAAAACAGCTGGGGTAACTTAGAGATAGAACACCCCTGGGTTCAATCCCCAGTACCACCACCAAAAAAAAAAAGCCTTTCCTTTCCAACAAAGATTTTGTTTAATCAGTCTAGTAGTACTTGACATAATTCATTAATTACTCCCAGGTTAGTTTGTCTCTCCAACTAGGAAATAAGCTTTTAAACACAAGGATTGAGTCTTCTACTTCATTTTTTAAGAAGGCCTTTTGTGTTTCAATAAGTACACAGCAAGTATTTTTAAGGGGCCTCAACCGATTTAAGAATGGGAACATAGCCGGGAGTGGTGGCACACACCTATGATCCCAGTACTTGTGAGGCTGAAACAGGAGGATCACAGGTTTGAGGACAGCCTCAGCAACTTAGAGAGGCCCTCGGCAACTTACTGAGACCTTGTTTCAAAATAAAAAACAAAATAGGGCTGGGGGGTATAGTTCAGAGGTAGAACACCCCTGGGTTTAATCCCCAGTATCCCCCCAAAAGAGTGGGCGCACGCACACACACACACACACACACACACACACACACACACACGACTACCAGGCCATGGGTGTAGATCGGTGGTGGAACACACAGGCTCTGGGTTCAATCCCCAAAACAAAACAAAACAAAACAATCACTCCTCTGTAACCTGTTAACTTGACCAAGTCACCCAACCATAACTAAATACCCAAACTTCCTTGCAGACCAAAGAAATCACATGACAGATATGACAAATATAAAAAAAAAACCCAGAAAGTCAACAAGTTTGGGCATAAAAGAAATTACAACAGAATTAACCTTAATAAATACCAGTTATATGCACTACAACAAGAATAAATCAAAATATCTTAATATGTACATACACCCAATGCCCAAAAAAATCTCCAAATAAATTTTTAAATTAAGAAATAACCACACAGAAGTTTTTAAAAAAGTTTTGATAAAAATAAATTTTTTTGGTGGTACTAGGGACTGAACGGGTGGGGGGGTCTACTATTGCGCTACACCCCAGCCTTATTTTATTTTTTATTTTGAAACAGGGTCTCACTAAGTTGCTGAGGCTGGCCTCAAACCTGTGATCTTCCTGTCTCAGCCTCCCAAGTACTAGGATTACAGGAGTGTGCCACTGCACCTGGCTACAAAGTTAAATTTTACTTTACCCCCTTAGTAGAAGTTTGTTAGGAAGATCACCACCAAAATACCAAAACATTAACCTCTTTAAAGATATTCAAACCAGAGCTGGGGCTGCCCCTCAGGGAGAGAGCACTTGCCTACCATGTGCATGGCTCTGGGTTCAATCCTCAGTACCAAAAAGAAAAAAAAAAGATATTCAAATAGGAACTTGATAAATTCACAAAATACATGTGAAAATCTCCATGGAGACTGCTAGAATGTGACCATTATTTAAATTATTAGTGTAGTCAAATTAATAAGTATTTTTATACCCAGAACTCTGACAGAGAAAGGGTTACAAAAAAATCTAACAGGTTCTCTGCCTTTAAGATTAAGCTTGTAATCACCTGGGTAAACAGAGCCCCACATGATCAGTACTTTCCCAAGTTTCTTGTGCATACAGTTATATGACAAAAGACTACATGAAAATCAGAAATCTTATTAAAAGTCAAAATAAAATAGGTCATATGCAAATTAATTTCTGCCTCTTTTATAGGGTAAAACAGGTAGACAACATCTTTCAATTACGACTACTTTATGGGCTGAAAAATCATAAAGGTTCATCAGAACGTAGTACATAACTAACACTCACCACGCCACTGCATGACTTTGTTTTCACATCCAGTTTCACCAACCCAAAGCCTTCAAAAAGCAGAGGGCAAAAGATAACAAAATGATTATTTTGTATAAAAGATGAATACCTATTGCTGTCAGTACATTTTTTTTGCAGTACTAGGGATTGAACCTAGGGGCATTCTACCTCCGAGCTACACCCCTAGCCCTATTTTTTATTCATTTTGAAACAGGGTCTCACTAAGTTGCGGAGGCCTCACTAAGTAGCTGAGGCTGGCGGTGAACCCGGATCCTCCTGTCTCAGCCTCCCAAGTACTGGGATTACAAGC
>PVJS01011148.1:0-46363 GCA_004027185.1 Glis glis | reverse complement strand
GAGAGAGAGAGAGAGAGAGAGAGAGAGAGAGAGCTGAGGCTGGCCGTGAACCCGGATCCTCTGGTCTCTGCCTCCCAAAGTACTGGGATTACAAGCGTGCGCCACCACGCCCGGCTGGAATAAGAGATTTGTTTAGGGCAGTCGTTGCTGGGAGCTAAAGGACTGAGCTTGTAGTTTTTATTCGGAGTACTCCAGCGCACTGAGGAGACTCCACCATGGTCCCCGAGGTCACCGTCACTGACCTAACAGTCAAGTACAGCCACTTGGGCTCCCAAAAGCTCTTGTATCTGTTGATCCTCCATCACAATCAGCCACAGTGACAGCTTGATTAACTGTGGTGCCACTTCACACCGCGGAACGCCAGCCCCATGTCCCATTGGCTCCGTCAGCACTGAGCTCAAACCCCAGGCAGCAACCAGTCCAGTCCCAAGAATCTGATCTCGGCAGGTCTATCTCCTGGAATCACATCAAGTTCTCCTCACCCAAGACCCAAAGAGGAGACAAAAGGCCCATAGAATTTGAACAGGGAACATAGTGTTAGTGATTATTAACTATACTTAAGAACTGTCTACAGTGGAGTAAACAGAACTCTAAAGAACGCAGGAATCGCAGGTGCAAAGGGCGGGCTCTGCACTCAGGGCTCCTTGTAAGAAAAGGACAGACCTGGAAGAACCTTTCCTCCTCTTGGTCATTACCACCAGGGTTAAGTTTCCAGACCTTCTCAGAGAGCATGGTGGGACCACTGGGTGGCGGAGGAGCTCGCTGGGGTGCGGTGACGCAGTCCACAGGAGGTGCACGCCCAGGGACTCTTTGGCAGTGCTCCTGGAGGGGTGAAGTCCATTAGGTGTTCTGCCACACCTGCCTCAGGAACAGCAGGGAAGGGCATGCTGGAACCAGGAAGAGACCCTCCTGGGTCGCCCCAGCCCTCATTACTGATAAAACTTAACATCACACCAGTTGGCAAGGGTGAGTGTTCCAGTGTCACAAGCAGGTAATGAAGGATTTGGAACCGAGAGTCAATCAATGGGTAAATGACACCATTGGGTACAATACACCGCTGTGTGGGTGTGGGCAAGTCACCTCCCTTCTCTGAAACTTCATCCGTAATGGTTAAGAGTCACCACCTTCCTGCTGGGCTGCTCTGAGGATTCATGGAGATAAGCATGTGACATGCTGGGGACACCGTTGGTGTTTAAAAAAAAGGAGGGAACATGAGTTGGCAGTTGGCCCTGCGCCAGACTTTGGGGTCTGGTCTCTGGAAACTCACCATCAGTAGGGGACTTACCTGCTCTTGTCAGACCCCTCCCTGGGCTGCGGAGTCCCGGACCAAGAAGCCAAAAGAAGAAGGCAAGGAGTATAATTAAGAGACGTCAGGCAGATGGGTCCAGCTCCTCCTTCCTCTTCTTGACTTGCTGTGTGTCCTTGGGCCAATTACCTACCCCTCTGAGCCTCAGTTTCCTCCTTTATCACCAGCTAGATTTCTGCCACCCTCCCCCATGACCTTGATCCTGTCCTTAGGTATGCTGGGAACAGCCCTGTCCTGCTTCCTAGGGGAGCTGGCTTCCAGCCCACCTCTGTCACTCCCCTGCTGTGTGTCCTTGGGCAGGTGTGTCAGAGCCTTGGTTTCTCCATCTGTCCAACGAGGGAACTATACTCAGTACCCAAGCATCCCAGCCCCTCCCTAGGTCTTTGATTCTCAGATTCTCAACTGCTCATTTTAGCAGACTACCGCCACCTAGCGGTAGGTACCTTCTCCGTGCAGGGGAGGCCAGCCCCATCTGAAGGCTCCACACATCACAGCAGTTCCTGGTTATATACTCTGGCTTCTGTTTACTGACTCTCAATTACCTGAGCAAATGTCTCCATTACTGGGATTAATTTACTAGCACTAGCTTCTGCTATGGGTGGGGCGGAGGACAGCTTAGAGATGTGCCCCCACCCCAGCCTACATGGTATGAAATAGCTAAGGAGTGTCCCAGGACTTGGAACCCTCAGGTCTGGCCCCTGCCTCTGCAGCACATCCCGACTTCTCCTGGGAACCCATAGACTGTAGGTCAGAAGCCCAGCAGGTCCTCAGCCCCTATGTGGCCCTCAGCAGGACACATATGGCCCTGCATAGAGGGAGGACTCAGGTCCTCAGCCTCCCCCTGCTGCACCCACACCACCTAGACACCCAGGGAGAGGAGCCCAGGGGATGAGCTGCACTTTCTGCCCCTTCCTGCATGTGAGAGCCGCTGCCCAAGCCCCCGGCTCTGCAAAGCTACAGCCATGGAGGAAACTTCCCGGCAGCTGCAGAGCTGGTGTTCTCAGGAGCATGCGCTTGACAAGTACTCTGCCTGCAGGAGCCCTGCCCTGGTGGCCCCTGATACTCCCCTGACCCCGCATAGGGTCTGGGTCTGGGGACACCGAGATCCCAGTATGGCAGGGCAGAGTGGTGTGTCCTGGGGGACAGGACTTGGCTGGCCCAGCAGGACCCCAGAAGAGGCATTTGATTTATGAATCGCTGGATTTAGGGTGGATTTAGCAACTGGGCTTCCAATTGATTTTGGGGGAAGGGAGATGGATTTGCAGCCTCGCTGTGGCTCTGTGGAAGGCAGTGGGCTGCAAGTGATTGATGTGACCTCCGACCCTGGGGAGGGAGTGATAACGAGGTTAAGAAAAATCCATCTGTAGGGTTCTTACTGAGGCCCTTGAAGAGGCAACTTCCACGTTCAATGCCAAGCACAGCTCTGCAAATTCCGAGCGAGGGGGATGGAGACATGAGATTCTCCTCCAGGGCTCTCGGAGGAGGACCTGGCTTTGCACGGGCATTGAAGTTGTGCAAGCATCTAGCAACTTCAGAAATCAGGTGCTTTCTGAATGGAGGCCAGCTCCCCAGCCTGTCTTCCCCCAGGCCTGCTGTCCCTGTCCCTGTGGTACCCTCCCCACAGGGCCCTGTTGATGCTCCTGCAGGCTCTGAGACCCGGCCCGCATTGGCCGTGGTCTGGGTTGAGCTCTGTGCGATTCTTTCACTCGCTGGCTGTGGGGACTCGGGTGAGTTTAGTGCCCGCCCTGGCCCCAGCATCCTCGCCTGTGAAATGGGAGGCGAGGAGCTTTCCCTCCGGGGACTGCTGGGGTTTACATGAGCTGGGGTTGGAGCAGGAGCGGCGCAGCACTTGGCAGGTGGTGGGGGACAGGGGCTGGGACACAGATAGATTCAGAGGGGATTTCTCTGTGTGATCCTGGACATGGGCCTCTGTCTCCCTGGGCCTCAGTTTGTTCCTCTGTGAAGTGAGGATAGAATGTGGCCATGATTAAAAGGGACAGCGCTGACCATGGGCTCAGCACCATGACGGGTGTGTGGTCAGTGGTCACCGGACGCTTTACTGCCCTTCTCCTTGATGGTAGGCATCACCTGGATGGAGCTGTGGGCCCAGCCCTGTGCCTACATGGACAAGAGGAGGGGCCTCAGGCTCCTCTACTGCATGCTCATGCGCTGGGAGATGAGCGGCCCCCATGGCTGCCATGGAGAGATCCCGCTCTGGAGTCTGGATCCTGGCCCTGTGGTGCCCGCTGTGAGCCCTCCAGGAGCCTCGCTGTCTCCATCTGTAAAATGGGGAGGATGATGAAGACCTCAGACGTGACCGAGGGATTTCTATTCCAGTTGCTTCCCTTGGATAGACCTCACAACAACCCTACAAAACAGATGATACCATTAGTCCTATTTTACAGGTGAGGCACAAATGGGAAATACGCTGCTCAGTTCAACTAGGAAATGGTGGAGGTGGGATTTGAACTTGGGGATCCTGGCCCCGGGGCTCACACCCTGACCTGCCCTTTAGGGATTATGTAGAAATGCCAGGTGTGGTCACCTGCTACGGGAGAGGGAGTGTAACCCTAACAGATATGGCTGCATTCTGTGGACTATTAAGACTCATGTTCTGCTGTGGCCACATGCTATGCATGGCAGGATGGGCTGAGGTCATTGTCCTGTGACTGTGGGACAATGGAGTAATCAGGGAAAACTTCCCAGAGGAGGTGATTCACACAGAGGATGGGGAGGAGGGCGGGGCGGACCAGCCTCCAGACAGGGAGGTATTAGACTGCGCTCCACGTCTGTGAGCAGTGACAGGGCCAGGCCAAGGGTCCACCCCCAGGACTCACTTCCGGACACAGGTGGGCAGTGCGTAGCTTCCAGAGTAGCTCGTGTGACTAGCAAGCAGTTGGACCTGCAACAGGCTCTGAGTGTCCCCGTATCGTTCGCTGTCACGTTAGCTGGCTTCTGTCTCTCTTGCTAAGCAGTTGCGTGTTTCTTCATATCTCAGTGTCACCGTGGCATGAGTCCGGTGTCTTGGGCCCGTGATGAGGGGTGAGCTGTGGCTTTCTGCTCCGTCGTTCACTCGCTGCTATCGACGTGTCCGTCCTCATTATTTAGCTAGCAATTCTTTCCATGAGCGTCCATCGATTTCCAGACAGAAATATTTCTCAATGTGCTTTCTAATGAGAATCCTGTCTCACGTGACCTGAATGAGGTGACAGCATGCCACCGTGGCCCGGTGCATCGTAAAAACAGCATCTGCTCCTCACCACGGTCACCTGAGAATTCTGATGCATGTGAACTAAATCAGGTTACAGCACCTGACAACAAAACAAGCTTGGGCTTGCTTTATGGTAAAATTGTATCTGTTCCTCACTGGGGACAATTGCATACCTTCCTGGGATCTTCACTGGGGACACCTGTGTACCTCCTCCTGACCCTCACCGGGGACACCAGTGTACCTCCTCCTGGTCCTCACTGGGGTCACCTATGTCCCTCCTCCTGGTCCTCAGCAGGGTCACCTGTGTGCCCCCTCCTGGTCCTCACTGGGGACACCTGTATACCTCCTCCTGGTCCTCACCGGGGACACCTATGTCCCTCCTCCTGGTCCTCAGCAGGGTCACCTGTGTACCTCCTCCTGGTCCTCACTGGGGACACCTGTGTTCCCTACTGTGGATGCTTGCTTTGTCTTTTACCATGCCCTGTAGTGTTTTATTGATAGCCGGGCTAGTGTGTAGGTTCGGGGGCCCTGAGTTAGACAGGCCTTTAGAGTGAAGTGTTATGTTTATATGGCTAGAACTTGGGTTGATTTTGCTGTTGTCCAGAGGCTAAACTTTCCCCTAGTGTCCCTCTTTTTGTCTCCCCTCTGTCTTGGGTTTCATTAGAGACTCCTGATCTAGGGTCTGAGTCTTGCAGGTCTTTCACCTGTCGCCCTGTGATTAGACAGTAGCCATATTGATGGGTGGCGAGGGGGCAGGAGCACTCTATAGTCATGTTTTCGAGTCTCAATCTTTTAGGAGCCTGAGTTGGGTAGCTCCCTTCCTCTAGACCTTGTTAAAGAAAATACAATGCTATGGGCATATTTAAAAATGGGCATTTTCCTACCCCCAGCCATGAGCAGAAAGAAAATTTTCTCCTGTCTTCACACAGAACCATGTGGGGCTCCTGGAGGTAAAACTCACAATAGTGTGTAGGCCTTCCCTTGACTCGACAGCGTAGGAGTCTTTAGCTGTGGAGCTATCCATCACTTAGAGTTTAAAGCGTTCCTACACGTGTGGCTCCAGCTGTGGACTTCTGTTCCTGGTGTAAGACAGCTTATGCGGATGGGCCTGTCTTGTCAGCATTCAGGGTGCCAGCTTGCCTTATGAGCTCAATTCCCTGATGGATCTGAGAGGAACTGTTGATTTTCAGTTTGTTCCGTTTTTCTTGTTGTGAGGACAGGAGTGGTGACTTCCAAGCTGTTTACATGTTGGGCTAGAAACCGGAAGTCAGGTTCCCAGGCGTTGTTTTCTTGTGTTGAGTTCTGAGAGTTCTTTGCATATTCTAGATAACACTCCTTTGTTACATATGTGATTTGCAAATATTTTATCCCAGTCTCTAGCTTGTCTTCTTGTCCTTTTCACCTGAGTTTTTACAGAGCAAAAGTTTTTAATTTTGGTGAAGTTCAATTTATCAATTTTTCCTTTCATGGATAATGCCTTCGATGTCAAGTCTAAGAACTGTTCCTAGGCACAGACTACTCCCCCATCCCCCGAGATTGTTTGCCATGTTGTGTTCTAGAAGTTTTACATATTTATGCTTTATATTACACTCCATTTTGAATTAATATTTCGAGGGTTCGAGGCTTGGATTAGTCACTTTTGCCCATGAATGTCTAATTGCACTTGGTAACAAGGCTATCCTTGTTCTGTTGAATTGTTTTTGCATCTTTGTAAAAAATAAGTTGATCATTTTTGTGTGGGTCAATTTCTGGGTTCCCTATTCTTTTCCATTGATCTTGTGTTTAGCCTTCCTCCAATATACAGTGTCTTTATTGACATGCCTGTATTATAAGCCTTCATATTGGGTATAGTGATTCCTGTCACTTTATTCTTGTCAACATTGTTTTATCTATTTTGGGGCCTGTGCCTTTCTATATAGATTTTGGGATAAGCTTGTCTAAGTCTACAAAACACCTTATTTGTATTATGAAAAGAATTGTGTTATAATTACATTATCAATTTGGGGAGGACAGTTATCAGTTTTGAGGTTCTATTTTGTGTACATTTAAGATTATTATGCTTTCTTAGTGGGCTAATCTTTTCATCGATTCCTGCCTATGTCATTGAATTTGAAGTGAGCTTCTTCTGAGAAGCATGTGGTTGGGTTGGGTTTTTAATCTTCTGCCAGTCTCTGTTTTTTTTTTTTTTTTTTTTTTGCGGTACCGGGGATTGAACGCAGAGGCGTTCTACCTCCGCGCTACGCCCCTGGCCCTATTTTTTATGCTTTATTTTGAAACCGGGTCTCATGAGGTTGCGGAGGGCCTCACTAAGGAGAGAGAGAGAGACAGAGAGAGAGAGACAGAGCAAGAGCTGAGGCTGGCCGCGAACCCGGATCCTCCGGTCTCCACCTCCCAAAGTACTGGGATTACAAGCGTGCGCCACCACGCCCGGCTGCCAGTCTCTGTTGATTGCTGTATTTAGCCTGTTTACATTTAAAGTAATTGCCATGTTATCACTTAAGTCTGACATTTTATTTTGCCTTCTGTTTGTTTCCTCTTTTTTTTGCCTTCCTGTAAGTTAGTTGAACATTTTTTTTTTTTAAAGATTCTACCTTGAAGGTAAAGGATGCTTGAGGAAGGAAACAGACCAAATAATATTATGTCCATCTATGAAGGTATCATTAACAACCTTTCTAGCATGTATGAAGAGGAAGCAGAGGGCATTGTGCTGGGGTTAGGAGGGAACCACACCAAGAGATGTTGTGTGCATATAGGAATATATCTCTTGGAGTCTTACTAAAATGAATAATCATATTGCACCAATAACATTCTTAAAAAATGGATTCATGACAACAACACGGAAGCTCATAAATAAGCACAAACCAATGTCAGGTTATAATCTTATCAAGGAAAGGGGAAAGTAATAGTTTATATTAAACCACAGGAAATCACAATTGCATGCTAGAATCTCTAGGGCAGTGGGTCTCAGGACCTTTTAACAACTACTGAGGATCCCAGTGAGCTTCTGTTTTGTGAGTTATGTTGTTGGCATTTGTTGTATTAGAGATTAAAACTGAGAAAAATTTAAGACTGGCAACAAAAAAGATTCTACCTTGATTTATTTTTTGTTCTTGAATTCATCTTTTTGTATAGTGGCTTCTTAACATAGTTGTTGCTATTATAAGTCACAAAATCATATGTGAGTTATAATAGTTTATAGGTATCCACAGTTTACCACTTCAAGTATCAAAACCTTATTTCTATTTAGGTCCTTTTGCCTTCTACAATTGTCACCATCATTGTCTTGAGTATCAAATGTTTCATAATTTTTGTTTTAATCATCAAATATGATTTACAAAATGTGTGTGGAAAAGAATAGTCTGTTGTAAGTCTCCACACTTCTGTCTTTCCATTGTCACCTCCTCCTTCCTGACGTGGCAAGAGTTTTTCTCTTTTTTTAATTTTTAATTTTTAATTTTCTTTCTAATCACTAAACTTTCTTTAGCCAATTTTTAAGGGTAGAGGATGGCTGCTATCAAATCCTCGTAGTTTTTCTTTGACTGTGAATGTCTTTATTTCCTCTTCATTCCTGAAAGATAATTTCACTGCATATAGAAGTTGTGGTTGAGTTTTTATCTTTCTGCAGTTGAAAAATGCTGTGCAATGTTGATTTGAGCTTCACTGTTTCAGATGAGAAATCTGCTGTTGTTTGAATACGTGTCCTCTATCAGGTAATTGTGTCAATTGAACCCAGGGGCATTCTACCTCTGAGCTACGTCCCCAACCCTATTTTAATTAGTTAATGAATTACTTTATGTTTTGTGGTACTAGAATTGGAACCCAGGAGCATTCTACCTCCAAGCTATCCACTCAGCCCTTTTTATTTTTTTATTTTGAAACAGGGTCTCACTAGGTTACTGAAAGTCTTGCTACGTTGTTGAGGCTGGTCTCAAGCCTGTGATCCCCCTGGTCTCAGTCTTCCAAATACTGGGATTACAGGCATGTGCCACTACTCCTGAAAATGTTCTTTTTATTTTGTAACAGTCTCACTAAGTTGCTGAGAGCCTCGCTAAGTTGTTGAGGCTGACTTCAAAATTGTGATCCTCCTGTCTTAGACTCCTAAGGACTGGAATTGCAGGTGTGTACCACCATACCTGGATATCTTAATTTTTAAAAGTTTGATTATCAAATATTTTGTTTATCAAATATTTTGTTTGATTATCAAATATTTTGTGTTTGTCTTCTTTCGGGACACTCAGTTTCTCAGATGTATAAATTTGTGTCTTTCACCAAATTTGGGAAGTTATCAATCATCATTTCTTCAAATACATTTTCAAATCCACTTTCCTTTTGGAACTCTGCTGATATGAATGTTGAACCTTTTCTTGTTGTCCCACAAGTTCCTGGGACTCTGTTTAATTTTTTTTGTGTGTGGTACTGGGGCTTGAACCCAGGGACATTCTACCTCTGAGCTACACCCCCTAGCCGCTTTTTTCTTTTGAAATAGGATCTCACTAAGTTGCTGAGGGTCTCCCCTAAGTTGTTGAGATTGGAATCGAACCCGTAATCCTCCTGTTTCAGTCTCCCAAGTACTGGAATTACAGTCATATGCCACTGTGCCTGGCTGATAATTTTTATTATATCCTAGACTTTTTGTCTACTCTATTAGGAGAGTCTAGACCCCACTCACATCTTTTATTTTAGCAGGCCAGTTACTGTGTTTGGGCTTAGCGCTTTGGTTCCTGGCCTATTGCTATGAGCTCGGGTCCCCCCAGCACTGGAATTGTCAGAGCTGTTACTTTGGTCTGCTTGGTCTGTCTGTCACTGCCATGGTTCCCACTGGTCCCCTGGGGCTCCCCCAGGCCTGCTGGGTCTCTCCATGGGAAAGGCTGTGGAGGGGCCCGTTAGTACTGCTCCAGTGCCCTGGCACCTCTGCAGGGAATTAGAGTCTTGAGCGCATAGGTTCCAGGGGCTTCCTGGATGGGGACACCTTTTGGGACTGGCTCACTTCTCTGGCTCTGCTCGCCCCAAAACCAGGAATGTTTGGCATGACTTTAAAAAAATTGTACTTTCAGCTATTTTAAATAACTCTGCAAAGTTTGCAGCAGACACCCCACTCCGTTTCTGAAAACACATTAGACTGTACCCACCTCCACATCTTAAATGGGGCAGAGAGCAAGGATGCCAAAGGACACGTTCGTTGGCCAACAAAATAAGGTTTGCACATATTGACAGCAGGCCATGTCTAATTGTCCTCTTAAGATGTCTGGCTTTAAGTGTCAATAGGGTGGGATTAATCCCTTCAGTTACTTAACCTCTCTGAACCTTAGATAAGCGCTCTGGAGTCTAAATGTAGGTATAATCCCTGCTCAGCACTTACTAGCTGCTGGCATGTCAAATACCTTAGTTTCTCTGGACCTCAGTTTCCTCATTTGTGCCACAAGGGCAGGAAAATCCCCAGTTGCCTAGGTTTGCTAAAATGATGCTGATATAAAATGCTGGGGACAAGGGGCAACTGGTTGACAATGCTCAGGAACTAGGAAAGGCTGGCCAGCTCCCACAGTGATATCCAGACTGTGGGAGCAGCTTTGGGATAACAAGGATGTCTGCTTTAGTATTTAGTAAAGAGATGACGGAATACTTCTATTGCTACTCATAGAGTCGTATTTTATTTTATTTTGATACTGGGGATTGAACTTGGGCCATTCCATCTCCAAGCTACACCCCCAGCCCTTTTTATTTTGAAAAACAGGATCTCACTAAGTTGCTGAAGGTCTCACTAAATTGTTGAGGCTAGCTTCGAACCAGCGATCCTCCTGTCTCAGTCTCCCAAGTACTAGGATTGCAGGTATGGCATGCGCTACTGCTCCCTGCTTAGAGCTGTGTTTTAAAAACAGGACTTGATCAGCCTGGACTCAAATCCTGATTCCAGCACCTTCTCGCTTGGTGGGATGTGGGGCAAGCCACTTAGCCTCTCTAAGCCTTGATTTTCTCATCTGTAAAAGGGGCACAGTGATCATACCTGACTCAGGCGAGTCTGACAGAGTCTGTAGCAGGGTGCTTAGGATGCGGCCAGTGCGCGGTGTTGGCTACGGTTTCCAGGCAGGTGGGGTCTTGGTGCTTGTTCATGGCTGCATCCCTGCATCCCTGGTGTCTGAAACAGAGCCTGGCACATGGAGGGTGCTCTGCCTGATGGGGCCGATCTGCAGCACTTCCGGCCCAGGGAGTGTCTGGCTCATGGCTGGGTCCCCAGATCCTGCTTGAAGCTGCCCTCCTGCATCTCTCTCTCTCTCTCTCTCTCTCTCTCTCTCTCTCTGACACACACACACACACACACGCACGCACGCACGCACACGCACACGCACACACACACACACACACACACACACACAATTTGCCCCCCATCCCGTGCTCCTCTGCCTGGAGCACCCCACACGGTCTTCATGATCACTGGCCAGGAAGTGGGGGGTCCCTTCCACCAAGAGCCTTTCTCTGGCTCCCGAGGTTCTTCTCACCCCTTCGGTGCCCATTTCCTAGAAAAAGAAGATGCGGCCCTGGGAGAAGCAGGCATCCGCCCCTCCCCAGCCAGCCACGCTGCAGCGAGAGGGGGTGTTCAGGGCCTTCCCCCTGGGCAGAGGGTCCAGGCCTGGGGTCCTGGGGGAGATTTAAGGTGCAAGAAGGGAGGGAAAAGTGTCAGGACCCGGCTCTGTCTGCCTGTCCTCAGTACGGCCACCCTGATTCTTTGGGCACCTTCTGGTTGAATCCACCAATGGGGCCAGTTGGGGCATCTTAGTCGGCTTGAGCTGCCTGAACGAAATCCTTGACTATTACCTTAGTCACCTCGTTAAAAGCCCTGTCTCTAGTACAATCACATTGGGGAGTAAGGGATTCAATATAGGATTTGGGGGGCCCAATTAAACTCATAAGGGGATATCGCAGCTCCAGGGAATGCCTATGCTATGGGGTTCGCTTAGCTCTGGAATGGAGTTCAGTGTGACTCTTTCCTGGCATTTCATCCTGGGAGAATGAAGCTCAGAGAGGGGTGGCAAGCCACCCAAGGTCACACAGCAAGTAGAAAGCAGCTCTGGAGGACAGCTTGAGACTCCTCACTCTGGCTGGGCCTTTTTCTGATGCTGGGCAAGCAGGACAGGCAGGTGGGGTAGCTGACACTGAGCTGCGTGGTCACAGGAACCGGCGTCAGTGTTGGGAGGGCCTCAGCGCCAAGCAGCCCATTTGTCTCAGCCTGGCTTCTGTTTCTCTCTCAGCCATTCCAATTGCAGGAGCACTTTTGTCTGTTTTAATTCTCTCGTCTCACATCGTGTTTTCTCTCTGGGTAATCTGAGGCTTGCAGGCAGCTAAGTACGACGTGTACATTCAAATGAACGCAATAAAAATAATTGCGCATATTTCTTTCATGTCTGCGCGGTGGATTAATCTCCCAGGCACATCCCTGTTTCCTCTGTCCTCCTGTTTTTGGTCTGAATATTCTCCTCCCTCCCCAGGATTTCTGGGATTTAATGGCCCCCTGGCCTCTGCTAGTGGGAGATGCACACTCTATCCTGTCTCTGGAGCCCGTGTCCCTGTAGTTGATAAACCATGTACCCAGGGCTGAGGAGAGGGGACCGCCAGCCTCCGGTGGGCCTGGGCGGGGCATCCACTGGCTCTGGGCAGTGGGTCCGTGGGTGGGACTGCGGGGTTTCCTGTGGGTGCAGAGACACCCCGGGCCCGTGCTCCTGGTGGGTCCTTCTTGCTGCTCAGAGCTGGGGTTTGTGTCTGTGCTCACGACTGCCAGCCCCAGACACTGGGGGTCCCCAGTGAGAGTGGACAGGATCCAGTGCCTCAGTTTATGCACTGTGTGACCCCGGGCGAGGGACCCCACCTCCCAGAGCCTCAGTTTCCCCATCTGTCAGTACTTACTACAAGAGCTTGCTGGAGGATTAAATAAAATGAGGCCTGTGAATAGTCAGCACGGTGCCTGAGACACACGGTGGGTCTTGAGAAAACAGACGATATCATTCATTCATTCATTCATTCCTCCAGCCCATGTTGAGTGCCTGCTGTGTCTCTGAGCCCCGCCCTCATCCTGTGTCACTGTGAGTCTTCAGTTGCCCTTCCTTGAACAGAGTCGACTCCTTCAATACTTCTCCCTCTTCCCTCCCCTCCCCCAGTACTTATTGAGCACCTTCAGCATGCTGTGAATGAACCAGATGACACCCCTTGGCCCAGAGCTCACAGCCCAGAGTGGGCACAGATGGTCACCAAATAACCAGGACAGCCTGGGAGCAGTGTGCCGGGGACGGCTCCCATGGCTCTGAGACACGGTGCCTGGGTCTGACCTTGTTGGGGGGCTCCCCGGGGAGGGGATGCTCACCTTGAGATCTGAGGGTGAGAGAAGGAAACTCGGGAGAGAAGGGGTTGTTCCAGGCCATGGGAATAGCATGTGCCAAGGCCCTGTGGTGGGCGAGGGGTCCCAGGGCCTGAGCAGTGCTCCCCGAGGCCAGGCGGAGATTCAAGGGGAATGGAAGAAGCAGGTGAGGGTGGAGAGGGAGGTGAGGGGCCCTGCTGGTCACGGGGAGCCACTTAGTTTTCATCTTTGGAGTTCTGGGGTGCTCCTGAGGAACCTAAGGTAAGGAGGTACAAACAGATTTCTTGGGAACCAATCTCTCCGGCCTGGTGAGGAAGGGTCTGCGGGCAGGAGGAGGGCAGGAGGCCACAAGGAGGCCGCGGAGAGGTCCGGATGCAGGTGGCCGGGCAGGAAGAGGCTGCGGAGCTGGAGACAAGATGGATCACAGCAATCTGGGGGAACAAAACAGAATTGAACTTGATGTGGGGTGTGGGGAGGAAGTGGGAGGGCTCAGGGTGGGTGATGGGGGTGATGGATGCTTCTTGGCGAGGGTGAAGGCCCAGCCTGGTGAGGACCTGGGAGGGTGTGGTCACACCGTGGTGGGGCTCCTGCAACTTTCACCTCCCCCTCCCAGGCGGGGGAGGCCCCTCCTTTCCACTCTAGTCTCTCCCGTTTTCCCCACCTCTTGATTTCTGAACATCAGTTGAGAGCTGAATGCCTTTGAGAGATCCCTTGGCCCTGCCTCGCAGGAATAAGAAAGGGAAGAGACCCAGAGAGGGAGAGGGATTTCCCAAGGCCACACAGCAGCGTGGCAGAGCTGGAGAGGGCTCCAGAGCAGGGCTTTTCTGCCACATTTGGCCACACCTGACCCACTGAAGCTCATAGCCAGGGGCTGGGGCTGCTGCTCTCTGGTTCTGGTCCGCGGGCTGAGGGCCAAGACCTCTGTCACATCCTATCACGATCAAGCCCATAGCTAAGGAACCATTGTGTTTACAGTGTAATTTTTTCAGAAGGTTCAAAGAGAAGTTGATAAATGGGTCCTGTCCTTTCCCAGGAGATCATAGAGTTCCTTCTTCTTTGCTCCCGTTTCTATAGCTCTCTGTGTAACACACACGCCTCTCTGGTGGCAGCCAGTGGTCCTCGGGGACTCTGCTCCCGTAGCACCTGGGCATTTCAGGATGTGGCCTGGCAGCTGCACCGGCAGGATGGGTGCTAGGGTCGCAGCCCGGCTGGGAGGCAGCAGCTCAGGGTGCCTGGTCCATCCCCTCTGCTCAGCCCTGTGCTTCCTGCCACCCCGTCCAGGAGGTGGTGAGCTCCCCATCACTAGCAGGGTCCCCAGAGACCGGGCAACCATCGGCAGAGAATTGAGACATCAGACACTAGACTGGGGACGGGACAGGCTGTGTTATTTGCTGTCCTGCCTGCCTGCTCCATGGGTGGCAGGTCTCCAGGGCAGAGGGGCCACACTTGACAAGTAACTGCCGCACAGCCCGCAGCCGGAGACCTCAGGGACGTGCAGTCAGCATTAGGCACTGTCGCCCACGTCCTAGAGCTGCCCGGATCCCCTGGCACCCTGTGGCGCTTGGTAACTGCTGCCTCATTGCTCCCAAAGCTCATCGAAGAGGAGCCCCGAGCGTGGGAACTGTTTGTGGGTCCCCAAGGGAGGGAACACTCTGAGGAACATGTCTCTGTGGCTCTTGGAGGCTGGTCAATGTCCCAGAGGCCAGTGAGAAACACACATATCCCTGGGGTCTCACCCCGAAGCCCCTGTAACCGGTGCCTATGAGGACTGGGGGGTGGTGTCCAGGTGGGAGGAGTGGGTCCCAGAGATGGGGTGCAGACAAGGGCAGGGGGAGCGGGAGGAGGACATTAGTTGTACGAAGCATAACTGGGACACACTGAGGATCTGATGCGTGCTGGCCTCTGTCCCCAGCTCTTCATGCGCGTTCACTCGGTCCATGTGACGGCAATACGACGTAGGCGTGGCTATTGTTTCCGTTTTTCAGGTGAGGACACAGCACAGAGAGTCATGTGGCAAAGCTGTCCCCCTCTCCTTTTTTTCTTTTTTCTTTTTTTGGTACTGGAGATTGAAGTCAGAGCATTCTACCTCTGAGTTACACCTCCGGCCCTTTATTTTTTATTTTGAAACAAGGTCATGCTAAGTTGCTGAGGGTCTCGGTAAATTGCTGAGGTTGACTCTGAACCTGCAATCCTCCTCTTAGCCTCCCAAGCACTGGGCTTACAGGCGTGCACCACCGTGCCCAGCTGGAGCTGTCTCTTTAATCCAGAGTCTGGCTCTTTAAGGCTAGGAGGTCACAGGGAGTCATGGCTAGCCTGGCACTGTCCATGGTCCTGCCTCGCCTGCATCCCCAGGTATAAGGTGACAGGCCTGGTCAGAGGTGAACCTGGCTACTAGTCATCAACACGGGGAGAGCCCTCGGTGTCTCCAGGGGAAAGAGAATCAGGTGCAGATGCTGTCATCCATGTGGTGGCCGCTCAGTCCTAATGAGCAGCCCTGACTAGCAGCAGTTTGCCCACTGCAGCTCCGACTCCCTCCTCCTGGCCTCTCCCTGGGAAGCCGGGATCCCAGCCCAGGAGAGGCCCCCTCCAACAACCATAGAATGTGCCCCTGATCCCCTCCCAGAGCCTGCTGTTCCCAGCCTGGATCCCCTGCGTTGCCCTTGGCCCCGTGGTTTGCTGAGCACCCTGCTCTCTACCTCCCACCCCTCC
Source organism: Glis glis (assembly GCA_004027185.1). Taxonomy (NCBI): domain Eukaryota; kingdom Metazoa; phylum Chordata; class Mammalia; order Rodentia; family Gliridae; genus Glis; species Glis glis. The sequence continues at coordinate 30,793 of PVJS01011148.1, read as the reverse complement.
TCCAACGTCTGCCTCGCCTGTGTTGCTCCTGTCCCCTTGGACATCTGGGAAGTCCCCACGTGACCCACGTGTCTGGGTGTCTGGGCTCATTCCTTCCATCCTCTCCTCTCGAATGGTCATCTCTCTGGGGCAGGGGCTTCAGAAGTAGATGCTCGGGTCTCCGTCCTGCTACCGATCTCACCTCTTGCTAGCTCTGAACCAGAGTGAGTTGCTGCTTTTGTCTTGAATCCTTTTCAACCTGCAGTTTTCACATCTCTGAAATGTCCTTACAATCCTTCCCTCCCTCACGAGGGCCACCATCAAACAAAAGAAAACTACCTGCGAAGTCCTCAGCTGGTGCCTGGTTGTAGCAGATGCTCAATGAATGTGGTCGGAATTGATGTCTTTTCCTTCTTCCAAGAATGTGACGGGTGCCTGGCCTTCGATGCTACGTGGTATCCTGGAAGTGGGAAGGCGAGCCAGCGTTCCAGCCTGCTCCCCTGTCTCCAGCTGCCTCCTGGCCTCCTCTCCATCAGCCCTGCCTTCCTCCCCGCTCTCTGAGCTGCTGGCTCTAGATCACTCTTATTCACAGGAGCGGCACACTTTCCTGACCTGTGCTCCCTGTGGAATGTTCTTCACTGACCCCAGCTGCAGGCCTGTCTGTGAGCTCCAGGTCTAATCCCTGCCCACTCTGGCCCCAGCTCCAATGCACCTCCCTAGGAAGCCTTCCTTAATGCCCTGGCCAGGAAGACCTCCCCCCTCCTTAGAGTCCCCGTCCCCAGCTCAGAGACTCCTCCTCCAGGAGGCCAGCTCTTCTGACTCACCTCTGCCGTGCTCCATCAGTGGGGGAGTAAGGGCCCCAGAGGCTCTGGACACTGGCCAGGCTGTGACCTGTGCTGGGACACTGCGGGGTAGGCTCAGTGCTGTCCCTCCCCCTCCCCTGCTCCCCTGCTGGACCCCGGGCCCCCATAGGCCTCCCCTGAGCCCTGAGGGTGCAGCTCCTGCCTGAGAGCATCCGTGATGGCTGAGTCTGTGGGTCTTGAGCACAGTGTGATCTGCAGACTCCTGAGGATCGGATGGCGGGGGCTTTGGAGTCTAAGCTGCTCGAGCCTGTGACTGACTCGGGGAGCTGAGAGGGGATGCTGGCTGCTACGGTCCACACTTTGGTGAGTCACATTCTGCAACTTTGAGTCAAGGGGCCATCAGAAGGTCTGAATCCAGGCAGCCGGGGTGCTGAGTGGGCTGATCTGGACCCATCACCTGCGGCTGTGCGAATTCTAATGCTCTTAGCCTCAGTTTCCTCATCTGTGTAGCGGGGCTCATGGTGGCAGGGATGTGACTCCAGTGACCCTCATGAGAAGCCTCTTCCAAATACCAGGCGCCACTGCAGGCACTAGGGAGTGGGCCGTGGACTGGGTGGAGGTTCCAGCCAGCCCAGTGGGCTAGCATCACAGCCATGTGACCAGCCGGGAGGACGGGCGACTCCTGGCTCTGGAGAGCAGGCCTGGTTGGAGCGGCTGGAGGCACGGCCTGAGCAATAGCCGTCGGTCCGTCTGAACTTGGGGTCTACATTAAGGCTGTCTAATGGAATTGTAATGGGAGTCACTCACGAGGTCTTCAATTTTGTAGTAGTTGTGTGAAAAAAGTTAAGAAACAAATGAAATTTATTTTATTTTATTTTTGCATTACTGGGGATTGAACCCAGGGGCATTCTACCTCTGAGCTACACCTCCAGCCCTATTTTTTTATTCTTTATTTTGAAACAGGGTCTCACTAAGTTGCAGAGGGCCTCACTAAGTAGCTGAGACTGGCAGTGAACCTGCGATCCTCCTGTCTCAGCCTCCCAAGTACTGAGATTACAAGCATGTGCCACCATGCCTGGCTTGAAATTTACTTTAAAATGTCTTTTATTTAACCCAATGTGTAATTTCAACCTGTACTCAATATACTAGTCCCCCCCTTCTCCATGGGGGATACATTCCAAGACCCCTAGTGGATGCCTGAAACTGTGGATAGTACCAAACCCTATAGATACTATTTTTTTCCTACACAAACAGACCTATGATAACTTTTAATTTATAAAGTAGGCATAGTAAGAGACTAACGGCAGTAGCTAATAATAAAGCAGAGTAATTATAACAACATGTTATGATAAAAGTCATGTGAATGTAGTCTCTCTTTCTCAAAGTTATCTTTTTTATTTTTTGGTACTGGGTATTGAACCCAGGGACATTCATTCTACTTCCAAGCTAGACCCCCAGACCTTTTCTTGTTTTTAAATTATGAAACAGGGTCTCACTAAGTTGCTGAAGGTCTCACTAAGTTGCTGAGACTGTCCTCACACCTGTGATCCTCCTGTCTTGGCCTCCCAAGTGCTGGGATTACAGATGTGTACTACCATGCCCCACTTTCTCTTGAAGCATCTCACACCTCTTGGAGTGACTGACAAGAGGCCTGCTGTGAGGTGAAGGGAGGCAATGACCAAGTGCTCCTCATGCACCGAAGCTGGAGGGTTTGCAGTTAGAATCACAACAGTCAAAGTAGCAGGAATTTCATTTTCCTTCTTCCCAATTTCACAAATAAAATATCTGCTCATATCATTGTAGGGAACTTTTTTCTCTGAAGGATTGATCATTTTAGTCTATGAAAGAAACTGACAATAGACAACAGGAAATAGAACATACAAATTTCACACCCACAGAGCATGAGACTCTGTGGTGGTCAAGGTGGCTGAGCCTTATATAGAGTACCCAAAGGATCAGGGGCCGGGGCTCAGCGGGGAGGAGGTGCCCAGTGAGCTGGAGCTACCTTGGGATGCCGATGAAGTCTCCAGGTGACAGCCACCTGCCATCCTCTGTCTGAGCCAGGTGTCAGAGCACCAATCTCATCTTCCAGCAGATAGATCTTTCCTGGGCAGAAAGGGGTGAATATCAGATAGAAAAGGCTCTGCTCACATCCTGCGTTCACTCACGTAGATAGATGGAGACTTCTTTTTACAAATGGACAGTTTTTTACTGCCATTCCCGAATCTGCAGAAGTCTGAACTGTCTCTGAATAATCAGACTGAAATATGCCAAAGAAATATATTTGGGGTGAAATGTTTTAATCTCCCACATCATAGATTCTAGCAACCTCATGGTATGATTTTTTCCCCTCTCTCCATAAATTGAGAGCTTCCATCTTTTCACTTAAAGGAAGTGCTTTATGGCTTCCTTCGGCGTGTCTGAATTGCCTGCATCACGGCTCTGCGCTTCGGGGGCCATTATTAAGTGAAGTAAGGGTGATTTGAACATAAGCGCTGTGCTAGGCAGTGGCACGGCCGTCCATTTGATGACTGAGAAGTCTACTAAATGGCAAAGAGGCGGGTAGTGTATACACTGGGGATATGCTGGACAGAGAGATGATTCGCATCTGGGCAGTATGGAACAAGACTGCACAAGATCTCCTCACGCTACGTAGAACAATGAGCAACTTAAAACATATGCATTATTTGCTTTCATTAATATATTTTGTGTGTGTGTGTGTGTGTGTGTGTGTGTGTGTGTGTGTGTGTGGTACTGAGGATTGAACCCAGAGCCATTCTACCTCTGAGCTACACCCCAGCCCTATTTTACTTTATTTTGTGTGTGTATGTGTGTGTGCTTTTTACCTACACACATACACAAATACTGAGATTGCTTTACACATAAAGGCTTAAAATCTGGTGTATCTTTTACACTTATAGGACATTTCGATTCAAACCAGCCATGTCTCAAGTGCTCATCAGTTACATGTGGCCAGTGGCTACCACACTGGACAGAACAGGGCTAATCGCTTTTTAGCACCCCCTCTGCTCTTGGGTTTTCCTGTCATTTGACTGTGTAGCCCAGTGGTTATGAACACTGACTCTGGAGTGATTGGACCTTGGCTCAATTCCTGGCCCGCCTCTTCTTGTTCAGGTGACCTTGGACAAGTGACTTCATGGTTATTGGGAAGGTTAACTGAGATTCTGCAGGGAATGAGCTCAGCATACTACCTGGTAGTGCTCAGCAAACAACGGCTGTTATAATACATTGTTTTCCTGCTGGACAGCAGTTGCCCCAGGGCCCAGCTGCTATGCTGGGAGGGGCTCGCAGGGCTCCAGAGCACCCCGCCCCTCCTGGGCTGAGCACCCCAGAAGCTCTAGGGTGTCAGCAATGCGTGAGTAGGTGCTTTTCTAAGCCTCCATTTCTCCACCAGTCAAGGAGGACAGGACTAGGGGACCTCCCAAGTTACTGCCAACGTGAGAACTTAGTGACCGTGACAGCACACGGGCAATGTTGGCAGAGCAACTTCCGGTGGGGAACAAGGAACTGAAATGTGTTTGAGATGGGCTCCGCCTTGCGCGAGCTGGCTACCACTGTGAGCCTTGGTTTCTTCCTCTAAAAAAGACCTACCCCTCAGCTGGGCGTGGTGGTGCATGCCTGTAATCCTAGTACTTGGGAGGCTGAGACAGGAGGACTGCATGTTCAAGGACAGCCTCAGCAAGGAGTGAGACTCTCATCAGCCTAGAAAGACCCTGTTTCAAAATAAAAATAAAACAGGGCTGGGGGTGTAGCTCAGAGGTAGAATGTCCCTGGGTTCAATCCCCAGCATGACAAAAATAAATAAACATTAAAAAAGACCTACCCCTCAGGCTGTTCAAGGGGATGCTTCAATAAGTAAGCAGAAGGCCTGCTAGGGATCAGGGCTCAGTCAACACAATTTCCCCTGAAGTGGTAACTAAGAGCTGCCTAGGGAGAGACCAGGTGGCTCCCCAACTCTGCTTTGGAAATGAATGCAAATTTAGAGGCTCCAGCAACAGGCCTAAAACAGGCTGCGGATTTACGGGGCCGTGCAGGGTGGGGTAGTGGGGACTTCACGCATCCCCCACAGAGCGAGGCAGCAGCAGCACTGCAGGAACCAGGAGTCAGATGTTACACTTTAGGGACGTGGCCAGGCTGGGCAGCCAACAGAGCTGGGACAGGAGTGGAGGTGGCTAGGCCCGAGTGTGACACCTGAGAGATCCCTCACCCAGGGTCGGTGTGGGGAGGGGACGGGCCACCATACTGCACAGTAGAAGCAGAAGGGAGGAGAAAAGCGGGCTAACGGTGAAGTAGCCAGGGTCGGCAGAGTAGGACATCTGCCCACCTGCCCTTACAAGGGCTCCTGAGAGCACTGCCGGGAGAGCCGTGGGCAGTGCCCCCCCCCCCCGCTGACTTGGGACCACCTGCCATCGACCTGCTCCCTTTGCCCCAGTCATGGTTTCCGATTTCTGGTTCCAGCCACCCACCTCCCACTGCCAGCCTGCCTCCAAGGACCCCCCCCCAGTGACCCCGATTCATCCATTTAACAAGTGTCTGTTGGGACCCACCATGTGGCAGGCTCAGGACCGGGCTCTAGGGGCACGATGGGCACAGCTCCTGGTCTGACCCTGCCAGTGGGGAGGTTGGGCACCCTCGCGCTTCTTCAATGAACTCCTTCCCTTCCTCCCTCCCTGTCTCCCTCCTTTCCTCCCTCCCTCCCTTCCATCTTCCCTCCTTCCCTTCTGTCCCTCCATGAGGCAGGAGGATAACCAGACCACTCCCCAGCCCCGTGCCCACTGGCACACTTGTGAGGCCGCCACCTGTGAGCACGTGCACACCTGCTGTGCGATATGTTCTCACCTGCATGCTGTCTGCCCGGCCCTGGCCTCTTGGAGCCCAGAGCACCCCAAAATCCAGGCCTCGTCCCTGTTTCCTGGCTCCCAGAATATTGAAAAATGAGGAAACGTTGAAACAGAGTCCCAAATGCTGGGATATAACTTAAATACTGACATTGCATAAATTAACATACCCATCAACAATGGATGAGGTGTTCTCTAGGTAACAATGCTTGTTTTATTATTTTTTTTGTGGTACTGGGAATTGAACCCAGGGGCATTCTACCTCCAAGCTACACCCCCAGCCCTATTTTTTTATTTTTTATTTTGAAACAGGGTCTCACTAAGTTGCAGAGGGCCTCACTAAGTAGCTGAGGCTGGCCGCGAATCCAGATCCTCTGGTCTCAGCCTCCCAAGTACTGGGATTACACGAGTGCGCCACCACGCCCGGCTTACAATGTTTGTTTTGAAGAGCTCACTTCTTCCTGGCTCAGCAGACTGGCTGGGACCCAGCACACCGGCTGGAGCTGTTAGGTGAGGGCCTCATCCCCCTTCTCCTGTCCCCGTGTCCCTGGGCTCTGGGAAGAGCCTTGTAGAGATGGCATCTAAAGGCCTTGAAGAATGTGGGCCTTGGCCCTGCATTGCACACATGTAGACACACGCACGTGCACACACACACACACACGCATGCACACGTACACACTCCTGGCTGGAGGCCACTGTGGTGACACTAGCAGATGCCATGCTGTTAGAGACGAAGCTGCCACATGCAATCCTTACCCTTTCTGATGACAGAAAGGCTCTGCCATTTTGGGAGAGCTGACACGGGGATACTTAGGACCATCCTGAGCCAGGGGCAGGTTCCAGGTCCTGCCCAGTCAGGCCGGGAGGAACGAACCGCTCCTTGAGACCCTCCTTTGTGCCCGTACCTGGGTTATCCTGCTCGGCCCGCCATCCCCCACAGGTGAGCCGATCTTCACTCTGTCACAGGTGAGGAGTGAAGGCTTAGAGAACCAGGGGACCTGCCGGGCTGCCCCGGGAGTAGACCAGCTCTTGGCACCTCCTGTCCTCCAGGCAGACAGGGTTCATGGCCTCTGAGCTGGGTTGTGAGCCCCCTTTGCCTGCCCGTCCCTGCGTGTGGCACAGGAGACCATGTGCTAAGGGTAGGGAGGTGAGAGTGAGGGCTGGCTCTGGTGCGGGAGGACAGCGGGGGCAGCAGAGCCAAGCACGGGGGAGGACACCTGTGTGCCCGGGCTTGGGACAGCACAGAGGTGCCCGATCAGGGCCGGCGACTGCTAGTGCTACTGTATGACTCTTCATCAGCACCGTCACATCTGTCACCACCATCACTGTCTCAGTCACTGTGGTCTTGGCTTCCTGGCTACACTCTCGGGTGTGCTAGTGCATTGTCATCGTCGTCGTCTCTGTCACCATCACCATCTTCACTGCCCTCAGTGAGTGTCGCCTTGTGCTCGGCCTATGAGGTTGGATGATCATTATTCCGGGTCACAGATGGGGAAGCTGAGGCACAGAGAGGGAGAGGACCTTTTGAGGGCATGGAGCAAGGTGTGGAGGAACGGAGATTTGCACCTGGGCTGTTGGGTTCAGAGGCAGCGTCTCCGCCCACTGCAGACCATGGAGAGCAGTCGGTGAGTGGATGCCTCTGTGTGCCATGGATACATCGCCCAGGTTGTCCCCAAAGCCCCTGCTCTCCTTCCAGCCCCACACAGCCTCCTGGGGACACCTGTCAGCTGAAGGCTTACTGATACCTGCATACCTGGGGGCTCTGGCACCTGTGGGCTCATGGAACCTACAGCTCCTCCGGGAGGTAAATCTCATTAGGCCTGTTGTGGTCCCCACGCCGTGGGGGAGTGAAGGCCTACCCCAGACCCTAGTAGGCACTAAGGGATGTTGTAGGATGAAATGAGATGCATCTTGAGAACTGGCTGCTGCTGCTCTACCTCCTCCTCCTCTTCCTCCTCCTCCCTGTTCTTCTTCTTCTTTTTGTGGTACTGGGGATTGAACCCAGGGGCATTCTACCTCCAAGCTACACTTTCAGTCCTATTCATTTTGAAACAGGGCCTTGCTAAGTGGCTGAGGGGCTTGCTAAGTTGCTGAGGGCCTTGCTAAGTTGCTGAGGGTCTTGCTAAGTAGCTGAGGCTGGCCTCACACCTGCAATCCTCCTGTCTCAGCCTCCCAAGTACTGGGATTACAGTCATGTGCCACCATGCCGGGCTGAGAACTGGCAGCTTCTAGAGGAAATGGCTCCATCCTCCTTGATGGAGGGAATGGAGGCCTGGCGTGCGGGTGCGGCTGGCCTTGCGCCCTGGCCACTGTCAAGGGATCTCCGTTGCTGGCTTCCTCAGGTGGGCAGGCAGCCAGGGAGGACCCACGGGGACTCTGTCACCACCTCCTTGGGCCTTGCCTGCCCACCGAATCCCCCAACACAGGACATTTCCTGGGGAGGGGGGACAACTCCCCAGCATTGCCAGAATTTCACCTCTTAAGGTGAGCGGTGAACAGAGTTCTCGCGGTGGAATGTGTTTTGTTTAATGCCTTGATCTCCCTTGTCTGATGGAAAAATGAGTTCTGTCGAACTCTTTGAAGCCAACTGTCAAAGTAAAGCGTTTGGGGAGACAGATCTCTTACTCTGGTGGCAAAATTTATTTGAAATAATCTTTTAATCCAGTCTCCCTGCGAGACCTGGAGCTGACATTTCGAAGCCGGATCACCCTGCACACTTTCTTCCCGCTCCCCGCGGCCCGGTCCCCCATCCTCCCTCGCTTACAAATAACATGGCAGACCATCTTGGCTGCATAATGATGACCGCTTGGTTTCTCATGACAGGTTTTTCAGTCAGAAAATGACAGAGCGCAAAGCCTTGTCTTTCAGTGTCTGCATGGGGAAGGGAGAGAGGCGCCTGCTGCCAGTGCCTGCGAGGACAGGACGGGGTGGGGGGCAGGGCTGTGCAACCTCTCTAGTCCCCGCTGTCCCTCTGCACCTCTTCTATCCCTCATATCTGTCACCTGAAAGCACTTTACAGTGTGCACCTGTACATTTGATAAGGTAGAATGGAAGAGATAAAATTTTAGGTAGAAAGGAGACAAAGTGGGAAGGAAAGAAAATATAGTTTTAAAAAGGAAATCTAAAACCCTTAGCTTCTGCAGGGCTTGCCCGGGACTTGCCTGAAGAGCCAAACAAGGGGCTTGTTTCACATCTAAAATTCCTGAGGCGATTAGATTCTAGAGAAAGAGCTTCACTGTCCAACAGAACTCCAAAAAGTCACACCTGTTATTACACCCTGCTGGCCACCCGGCTTCCCATCTCTGTTCCTGGAAAATCCCTCCATACACCTTTGCCCTGCACCCCGCCTTCATGTCTCCAAGCCTGAAGCCTCCGGTCCCTGGGAGTCTTATCTCAACACCTTTTGTCTAGCTCAGAACTTCAAAGAAAAGATACCACCATCCCATGTTCCCCCACTTCCCCCACTGTGGGTCTGGCCAACCCCCTTTCTCCAGGGGGCATATAAGAAAAGACTGTAAGGATTCGAGAGGGTCTCTCTCTCTCCCTCTTGGTCTTTCTTTGCCCTGAACAGCTTCCCTCATCCCTCTCTCTGTGCCCCTCTGAGCCCTGCCCAGCCGTGGTCTGCCTGGAGATGGCCCGTGCCACGGTCACTGGGATTCACGATGGGCCCTGACTCATGTGCTGCTTGGGAGCAACAAAGACCTACGAGGCCCAGCCCTCACCTCCTGGGTCCTAGAATCCAGGGTGTAGACGAGTGGCTGCGACCCTCTGTGGCAATGGTTGTGGCAGATGTGTGCTTGGCACCTAGGGGCACTTCCGTGGTGGGATGTGTTGGGAAGCATGTTATAGAGTGGCGCACGTGATTGGAACATAAAATGCTCTTGAGTACCCGACGTCAGGAGGGAGGTGATTGGTCGCAGCTTGGCCAGATGCTCAGGGATGACAACAAAGACCCAGGCTCCTTGTCTTTCCTCTTTACCATGCTCAGCTGTAGAGGCTTTTTGTCCTTAGCTTATTGCCTTGTGGTTGCAAGATGGTTGCTGTAGCTCCAAATATCATGGCTCACACTCTAACATTGAAGGAGAAGAAGGTTATGGAGTGAGGCAGAAAAAATATTTCCCAGAAGCACTCCCTCCACCAGAAGACTTCCTCTCACACTTCCTTTCACACGCAACGAGCAGGTGTGGCTGGTGAGGTAGAATAGAAGAAATAAAATATTAGGCAGAAAGGAGACAAATTGGGAAGGAAAGGAAAATATAGTTTTAAAAAATCTAAAACCCTTAGCTTCTGCAGGGCTTGCCCGGAATTTGCCTGAAGAGCCAAACAATGGGTTACTTCACATCTGAAATTCCTGAGGGGACTCCCTGGGAAGAAAGTCCACCTTTGCCCTGCACTGGGCTCCATGTCTCCAAGCCTCCGGGGTCCCTGAGAGTCCGATCTCAACACCTTTTGTTCGGCAAACTTCAAAGAGGAGGCCGCCATCCCATGGTGCCCCTGGCCAGCCCCTCTCTAGTGGGTCTATAAGAAAAAGGATATTTTAGATCAGAGAGGCTTTGGTCTCTCTCTCTGTCTCTGCAGCAGCTCTCTGCACCCCTCTGAACCCCTCTCTGACGCGGCTCTCACACCCTTGAAATAGCCCGTGCCCTTTTCTGAACTTGTATTCCCACTTTTCTTGAATTAAACCTATGCCTTTTATCTCTGACTGGTGTGTGCTGAAATTCTTTTCGACACGGAGCCAAGAACCCACAAGAGATCATCCTGCCTACCCATGACATGGCCACAGGCTCACCCCTCAAACAATGTCTGGAGCAGGGGACGGGGTACCAGCCTGCTTCCCCCAGGACAGGAAGGGGCCCCAGGTCTGAGCTTGTTGCTGCTGAACAAGCCCAGGGCTCTGTGAGTGAGGGCAGGAGGGGCGGTATGCATCCACCACCTCCTTGTCAGTTGCCCACGATGGCTCTGAAGTGTGGGGTCTGGGGTGGTGGCCATGCTTGGGCCCTGGGGACAGAAAGCCCTGCTCTGAGCCTCTGCCCCAGGGCCCTGGGATCCTGGAAGTATTTTTCTTGCTGAGGCACAGTGCTGCCTGTGGGGTGGGGACATAACAGCACCTGCAGTGCAGGGAGGTGATGAAGGCGACCTTGGGTTCTATGCAGGCGCCTGGTAGGTGAGGCGCTGTCCACCATTGCTGCGGGCAGGTCCCTCTGTGCAACGGGCCCTGGTGCCCACGCTGCCCCAGTCCAGGGTGAGAACAGCAGGATCATGAGCTCAAGGGTGTGGGCACTTCCTGCTCACACCCAGGCCCTCACTGCACACGCTCACTACACACACACACACACACACACACACACACACACACACCAGGAGGATCTGCTTCATTCCCACTTAATATCTGAGAAACCAAGGCTCAGGAAGGGGACCCAGGGTAAGCAAGGGCAGGGGCTCCAGGTGGTCAGAAACCAGCTTCCTGCTTCCACCCGCTGCAGGAGCCGGGTAACCCCTCCCCACTCCGAGGACTGTCACCTGCGTCCAGCCTGGTGACCGAGCTGACCTCTCTCACCCTGTTCTCATCCTCTCCACGTTCCAGGGCCCCAGAACCTGCCTGTGGTGTGGGGAGGTTCTCTGCTGTCCCAGCAGCCCCTCCTGTCCCAAGTCGCTGCATAAACACATGCTGTGTAAGCAACAGTGTCAGTGTTTCTTGGCAACTTGCATTCTTTGGAGATACAATATGCATTCTATACACTTAACACAGATGATAAGCATATGCTAATCACGAATAATACATTCCATATTTATAGATGTATCGAAGTATGCGAAACCTACTTCCAACAATTACACACCTACAGATGGGCGCATCACAGTTCAGCAACTGCACACGGGCTCCTTGACAGCACGGGCATTCCAGCCTGACATCATGTGTGGCTCAAAGCTGCAGCCGGCCCTGCCAGGGAGGCCCCAGCTCTTGCCACTGCAGCCCGCAGAAAGGCAGGCACTCACCACTGCCCACCTAGCACAGCCTGCCTGGCCCTCCCAGCTCCCCAGGGAGATGGCCTGGGGAGTAGAGGGAGAAGGGGAACCTGGGAGACACCTCAGGGTTGACATGCCCATTTTACACATGGAGAAACCGAGGCCCATTCATCCAATCACCCTCTCAGCCCACAGCTTTCTACATGCCAGGCTCTGTTCCTTCTGGGAGCTGGGGATGCAACGGGTCTGGGGCCGGGAGATGGGCAGTGCACGAATGTGTGATCATGCCAAGGGGTGCTGAGCACCGTGACCCTCAGTGGGAGAGGGACAGAGCTTTTCTATGGGTTATCACGTTCATTCGTTCTGCACCTGGATGGTGCCCCAAAGCTTCCTGTTACCCTGTCACCCTGCTGCTTCCTGTTTAAAAGTCCACGATCTCTCCCTCCCCTGGGTTCAGGCCATCTGAGTTTATTTGTCACACAATGTTATCTTCCATGACGATGACAATTAGACAATTATTTTAGGTGATAAACTGGGATGAATCTGAGACCCACAGTAAGTCAGGGCCTGGTTAATAGTCTCCGAGCCTGAGCAGGTGAGGGTGGCAGCGCTGCCCACTTAGACCACAGGCTTTAACCGACCCTGGGGTCCAGCCCTGGCCCTCCACTTCCTCTCTGTGAGAGCTTGGGAAGGTTACTTAACCTCTCTGGGTGGGACTCTGCACACGACTCGAGGCTCCTCTGTAACCTGGACACTGTGACAGCCTTGGCTGGGCAGGATGCTGTGGGGACCCCAGGACCTAACGCACGTTAAGTATCTGGTCCACAGTGAGCCCCCAAAGCATCGTTACTATTATTGTAATGGCATCGTTACTATTATTTTTCTGCTTGCAGGCCAACGCCCCATCTTGTCTTCTTGTATCCTTCTCTGTAAAACAGGAGGGAAGGGGTGGACAGCAGCGCCTCCTTCACAGGGCTGTTGAAATAACGACGTGAACTCACGCACGTGAAGCGTTTATCACGGTGCCTGGCACACCGCGAGCGCCAAGCCAGGGCTGCTTCTGTTCCTCCCAGCCCCAGGGAGCGCCGCGCTGAGGGCCGCCGAAGCCCTCCCTTTCTGCCACCTCTGCACGTAGAGACGAAGAAACTGAGGCCAAAGCCACTAAGTTAAACGTTTGGGAACAAGACACTATATGACTGTGCTAAATTACGCAGGGCGGACAATTAGAGAAGAAAACGACCTATAATAAAGAGCTAATTGGGCGGGACAGATGCTAAGTGTCCCGGGAGCCAGAGACGGGGGAGAGAGAATGCAGCCTGGACAAGGGTGCCCTCGGCCAGGCCCAGGGGTTCTTGCTAATAACAGGGAGATTTCTCCCCAACATTAGTAATGTGTCCTTACCATGAAGCATTTGCAAAGTGCAAACATTTATACAAAAGAGGATATAAATCATCTGCTATCTTGTCTCCCCAAAATGCATTCATTATCATTCTCTGTCTTCTTATTCATATACAATTTTATGAATCAATTATACTCATATGATTGATTTCACATAGGTGTGACAGTCAGGGTACATCAGGATGTGATGCGAAAACAAACAAATCCTCTAAATAACACAGGCCAGCAGAGCCCAAGACAAGGAGGTGTCCTGTGAAATAGTGGGAAGTTTTAAAAACTCTTTGAAACTAGCACCACAAAAGAAATATATAAGCCAGGCGTAGTGGCCCACACCTGTTGTAGTCCCAGTACCTGGGGGTTGACACAGGAGGATCGCAATGTTCTGAGGCCAGCCTCAGCAACTTAGTGAGGCCCTCAGCCATTTAATGAGACCCTGTTTCAAAATAAAAATAAAATAGAGCTGGGGGTGTAGCTCACAGGTAGAACGCCTCTGGTTTAAATCTCCAGTAAAACAGACAGACACATACACACACCAAAGAAATACATAAATAAGAATGCCTGATATTTATGGAATGAATAATCTTCGGTATGCTTGACCTTAACATAAACCAGACCCACCTCCTTCTCAGCATCTCCAGCTCCTGCCACAGTCCTATCACCATCACACTTGGACCAGTGCAATAGCTTCCCATCTTAGTTTGCTTTCTGTTGCTATAACAAAATACCTCAGGCTGTTACTTTATAAACAAAAGAAGTTTATTTAGCGCACAGTTTTGGAGGCTGAAAGTCTAAGATCAGGCAGCCCTGTCAGTGTGGTCTCTGGCGAAGGACCCCTTGGCTGTCACAACATGGCGGGTGGCATCACAGTGGGAGAGTGTGAGAGCAGGAGAGGTCACATGGCCAGAGGGGAAGGCAGGGAGTGAGGAGGCGCCAGTCCGGCTCTTTTTTTTAACAGCTCATCCTTGCAGAAACCAAGTCACTTAGTGAGACCAGCATTAGAGCCTTCCCAGGACAGTGGTCACATGAGCTAATCCCCTCCCATGAGGCCCCACCTCTTAAAGGCCCCAGCACCTCTTACGCAGTCACACTGGAGACCCAGCTCCCAGCACAGGAACCCCTGGGGGACACACCACACCATAGTCATGCCCTAGCGCCTCGTGGCAGCTGACTGGTCCCTGCCTCTGTCCACTTTCTCTTGGCAGCCAGCATGACCCTGTGAAGTTGGGGGGCCGTCTCTGCTCCCCTATCCCAGGACTGTGCCTCACTAGGCGCACAGTCCATGCTGACAGTGACACTGGCCCTGCAGTGTCCGGCCGTCCTCACCTGTGGGCGCATCTCACACCCAGGGCTCCTCGCTGCCTCCCTCCCAGCCTGGGCTCCTTCCAGGCGGGCCCTGCAGCTCCACCTCCAGGCTCTGCCCTTGACCTTCCCTCCAGCAGAACCTCTTCCCAGTCTGCCCTGCCCCCTCTCACCTCCTCAGGTGCTGCCCAGTGTCACCTCCTCTGAGGGCCCCTCCCTGACCCCACTTAAAACAGTGACCCCAGGCCACACACTGTCCTCGGCTCCCCTTTTCTCGATGGCTCTCACTGCAGCTCCTCCGTGTCTGCCTCCCTCTAGACCCTGAGTCCTGAGACACAGCAGACACATCCCTCTGCCTGGGCTTCTTCCTGTCACCTGGATGGTTCCCGCCCAGCAGGGTGGAAGATACCGGCTCAGCGAGGGGCTTGAGCCTGGGCTCTGGCTGTGTTCTGTGTGTGACCCAGAGCTGAGCGAGACCTGTCTGCTCACTTCTACCAGAGCCCGGGGCGATGGTTCCGTGAGCTCCACCTTCGTGGGTGCAGGCTTGGTTTTTGTCTCATGGCTAAGGAGCAGTGGGACGGGGTCCAGGGTTGGGGCCACAGCACTGTCCATGCCTTATGTGACTTTCACATGGGTGTGCAGCTGCTCAGAATGTTCCAGAAAGGGCCTGTGTATGTCTAGCAGTGCAAGGGTGCTTACAGTACCACTGCGGGGGTCAAGCCTGGCTGGTTAGTGGGGACCATCGTGTCTCGGTGGGATCTCGCTCCCATGCATCCTTGGAGTCCTGATGCTGCGCAGACACCAGGGCAGGGCAGCGCTCTGCAGCCCCAGGCCCCAGGCCTCCCTCCCTGCTCGACTCCTCTGCTCCCCAGACTCCCTTCACAAGCAGGGACTCCCAGGTTTGTCTCCATATCCTGGGACCCAGCCACTGCCCCAATTCCCGGGTAAACCCAGAGAAGAACCCTCAGGTGCACAGGGAGCGCAGGGACCCTGTCACAGGGCAGTTACAGGTAGCCTATGTGGTAGCAGGGACCGCGCCCCCTGGTGGTAAGATGCAAGAAGGGCGAGGGTAGGATTTGTCACTGTCTTCAGTATGGGAGGATTTCTTGTCCAACTCCACAGGGGCCATCAGCTGCCCCCGTAATCCCCATCACAGTCCCTGGGCCCCCGAACAATGCCTTCAAACACACTTGGGCCATCTACCCCAAAGCTCCTCCCTCCCAGGCTTCCCCTCTTCGGGGAGCACTGTTCTCCATCTGGGTGGATGCCTCCCCCTCCTTGACCCCTCACCTCAAGGTGATTTCTACTCTCCCAGTTTTGGGAACTCTGGAGTTCCTGGCACATTCCTGGGCTTGGACACTCCTCACCCCCTTTTACTTCATTTTGCTTAAACTACTCTGTTTTTCTGTTACTTGTAAAGAGCCCGAATCAGATACCAAGGAAACCTGTTTATTTAAGAAAATGATTTTTTTTTAAAAAAGCACTCTTTCCAACAATGATGTGTCTTTCAGACACATTCAAAGAGGCTTCATCAAATAAAAGGAACGAGGCTTTTGCAAACCTGTATAGAAATTAAACCCGCAATCCGGGCACGCACTTGTTTGACAAGTGATAATTAACTGCTGACAATATAATTTTAGCTTGGACACAAACATGTTTTTCATTAAGAAGTAATCAAAGAGATCCTTGCACTGGGGCATCCAGTCTCCTCTGTGGGAGTTCAGTGCCTCAGCTGGTGGAGGCTCTGTGTCTGTGTTGAGCGCCCACTGCTCCCTGTAGGTGGGGCCCAGGCCCCAGAGGTGACACTAGGCTTTCTGTGTCCCACAAACTCTGGCGATTCCCAGAAGGAGGCTGAGCCGGCCCCTCCTTCACCAAGGGACCATCCTGCTCCCCTGGACAGCTCCAGCCCTGAATGTGTTGGAGCTGGTTGGCAAGGGGGCTGGGTGCTTTAGGAAGGATGGGACACTCTGGTTCTGTAACCCCTACCATGACCCAGGGCCTGCAGGGGTCATGTCCCATCCCCCATTTTACAGAAGAGGAAACTGAGGCTTCGAGACATGGAGTCACTCTACAAGGCCACTCGGCTGATGGGGGGGGCAGGGATGTGAGTTTGTCTGAATTTTTTTTTTTTTTGCGGTACCGGGGATTGAACCCAGGGGCGTTCTACCTCCGCGCTACATCCCCGGCCCTATTTTTATACTTTATTTTGAAACTGGGTCTCACGAAGTTGCAGAGGGCCTCACTAAGGAGAGAGAGAGAGAGAGAGAGAGAGAGAGAGCTGAGGCTGGCCGCGAACCTGGATCCTCCGGTCTCCACCTCCCAAAGTACTGGGATTACAAGCGTGCACCACCACGCCCGGCCCAGTTTGTCTAAATTTTGAATTATGCCATCCCCCAACTCCCTTCCTCTTACAAACTCACCTGTTCTGTGCTTCAGTGTCCCCATTTATAAGATGGGGACAATACTAGTGTTCTGATGAGGCTGTTTGAGGTTGAAATAAGTTGATATATAGCCAGGTGTGGTGGCACACGCTTGTAATCCCAGTACTTGGGAGGCTGAGACCAGAGGATCCAGGTTCGCGGCCAGCCTCAGCTACTTAGTGAGGCCCAGTTTCAAAATAAAGAATAAAAAAAATAGGGCTGGGGGTGTAGCTTGGAGGTAGAGTGCCCCTGGGTTCAATCCCAGTACTGCAAAAAAAAAGAAATAAGTTGATATAAATAAAACACTTACGATAGTGCCTGACACATGGTAAGCCCTCATAGTCATTTCTGCGAGCACTAACACTTATTAATTATAATCAATATTAGTATGAATGTCAACAGCCTGCTGATATTATTAGGCAAGCTTCTTTCCTCCAACACATGGACCAGTGGCTTTTCCCTCTTGAAGCATCTCTATGAATCCTAAGCAGGATGGATAAAATTAAAACCATGATTATGCAAACGCCGCAGGGAAATGTAAAACACCAAGATCAAGGAAGGTCTGAACAAAGTAGCTGAGCGAAGACAGATTGCTTACCGAGGAATGACAAACAGGAGCGGAGTCTCCACAGCAACAGTGGGGACACTAGGCTAGGAAGTAATACTCTCAGTGACAAACGAAAGAGGCAACGTAGAATTCTAGACCCAGCTAGATTGTCTTTCCAAGTGGAGTGAGGAAGAAGGACATTTTCAGGCAGACACACTTGGAAGCTCTTTGTGTTAATCAGCTTTCTGATGCTGTGACAAAATGCCTGGGGTAAACAACTTAAAGGAGGAAAGGTTTATTGGGTCCGTGGTCCTGTTGCCTCTTGCCCGGTGGTGGGGCAGCACATCACGGAGGGGAGCGGGTGGAGAGGAGGTCTCTTACCTCATGGTGGCTGAGAAGCAAAACGAGAAAGGAAGGGGCCAGGGCCCAATCTCCTTCAAGGGCATGCGCCCAAAGACCTAACCTCTTTCTACCAGGTGCACTCCGAAAGGCTCCTCCCCCTCCCAGTGGTGCCACAGCTGGCCACCAAGCCTCCACACATGGCTTTCGGGAGACATTTGAGACCCAAACTATAACAACCTTGTTTAAAAAAAACTAATAAAAGCCAGGCGTGGTGGTGCACGCTTGTAATCCCAGTACTTTGGGAGGTGGAGACCGGAGGATCCGGGTTCGCGGCCAGCCTCAGTGCTCTCTACTCCCTGTCTCTCTCTCTCTCTCTCTCCTTAGTGAGGCCCTCTGCAACTTCGTGAGACCCGGTTTCAAAATAAAGTATAAAAATAGGGCCGGGGGTGTAGCGTGGAGGTAGAAGGCCCCTGGGTTCAATCCCCGGTCTGCAAAAAAAAAAAAAAAAACCACTAATAAAAAATCACTTGGGAAGAAGTACCTAGAACCCAGAGAGAGGAAGGGATCAAACCAGCAAGGGTGAGCAAAGAAAGGGGTAAACGTGGGCCCGACTGTTGAAAATACGCACCGCCAGCACCTGCTGAGGGGGTACAGGAAGATGGGACCACAGCCCCAAGTGCGCAAAATCAAGACGGGAAGAGAAACCAAAGTTAACACATCCTCAAGTCTTTGTACGGCTCAGAGGGAGGGAGAGAGATCGATCGACTATAGATTGTGTTAAGTCGAGTGTGCTTATTATGATTTTAAAGCTGATCAATTAAGAAAAAGAATAGAAGGTGCAATTCCCAAACCAGTAGAGGGGAAAGAGGGAACAAACAAAACCTGATCGATAGGAATGGGTGGCAGGGAGGGAGCCGGAAACACACACACACACACACACACACACACACACACACACACACACGGAGAGAATAAAAGCAAAAGCAGAGACATCCTTGTCATCGAAAGCACAGAATGAGAGGCGAGAATCTGCCTTTCACATCTGCGTGTGACTGTGGGCTAATGGCCTGATGACGTCACTGCTGTGACCTCGATTTCCTCACCTGTAAGCCGGGATGACAGGGCGCTTTGTCAAAGTGTGATAATAGCATGTTCTATCTAAGTGTTCCATGAAAGTTAAATCCAGCAGGCACCAGGTGAGAGCCGGCTACTGTCATTCGGTGACGCCGCACCTGGCGCGGTCCTCCAGGAAGCCCAGCTGCAGCACATGTAGCTTCCCAGCAGCCCCGAGGGCAGAGACCTCGGTCCTCACTTTGTGGATGAGGAAACAGGCACCGGGGGAGAAGCTGGCCAATGTCACACAGCTGGGGAATGGTTGAGCCTGGGCACAGCCTGGCGTCCTCTGAGCCTGAAGCCACTTGTGGGCCGTGCGGCCTTGAGCAGCTGCTGTCCTCTGAGTCTCAGCCTCCTCATCTGTGCCCCGTGGGTATCCAGGGTGGCCATGAAGCTGGGCAGAGACACGGCACGAGAGGCGGCTCCGTTCCCAGCAGAGGCCCAAAGCGTGACTCTGGGGCTGTTGCTGTTGTTATGAACCGTGTCAGGTGGTTCCATCCTCGCTGCCGCCGCTCAGACCGTGCAGGAGGCTGAGAGGAGCCGGGAGCTGCGCGGCCTTGCTGATCGGGGCGGACTTGTAGACTCAGGCCTGGCTGGAGTGGGAGCCAGCCCTGGGCTGGGTTTCATTGATTCATACCCAGGGCTGGGTGGTAACTGAATGAGTGAGTGAATGAATGAATGAATGAATGAGTGAGTGAGTGAATGAAGTGTTCCCGCACATCCAGTATTCCCATCAGAATGTGCTTCACGTCCAGGAGGCTCCCAGCAGAAAGCAGAGCTGCTCACAAGGATGAAGGAGGCCACGGAATTCCAGCTTTATTCTCCTTGTTAGCACTTACTGCTGTCTGGTGGATTTTGTGTCCTCATCTCCCATGATCTGTGTCCCCCAGCTCAATGCCAGCTCCATGAGGGCGGGGATTCTGTCCTGTCTGTTGCAGGATCCTGCGTGTCAGATGCTCAGTGACATCAGTCCTTGAAGTGGCATCGCAGTTCTGAGCCTCGGTTTCCTCATCTGCAAAATGCATGGTGCCCGTGCATCTGGAGACGCTCCCTGCCTGGTCCCTAGTGCAGGGTGACCCAGGCAGGGACAAGTTCTTTGTCCCCAGGGTCTTGCATAACAAATAGATTTTATGGACATTGCAGTGTGAGCGTTTTCTTTCTTTATTTTTTTTTCTTTTCTTCTGGGATGAGAATTCTTCCTGCAGCCACGCTTTATCAGAGAAACGAGACATTATCAAAGTAGCATAAGCAGCCACTGGGGAAATTTCCAGAGGGTCAAAGAGGCAAGAAGTGAATGGCAGATTCGGTCTTGCTTTGGCTTTCTTCCTTGAGGTGAGAACACAGCGACCGCGTTCCGAGCGTTCTCAGCGTCCCAGGGGCTGCGCTGTTTCACCCACGTCCCTTCATTTATACCTGCCAGACAGGTGTCAGCCCCACTTCAGAGGCCAGGAAGGGGGTTAGACGGTGACATGAAACCTGCCCAAGGACGTGGCTGAGCTGAGGCTCAAATCCAGCTCTGACTGATGCTGGAGCCCGCGTTTCTTTCGTTCTTTTTTTTTTTTTTTTGGTAGTACTGGGGATTGAACCCAGGATCATTCTACCTCTGAGCTACAACCCGGCCTTATTTTATTTTTATTTTGAAATAGGGTCTCACTAAGTTTCGGGGGGGGGGGCTTGCTAGTGTTGCTGAGGCTAGCTGCAAACAAACCTTCCATCCTTCTGTCTCAGCCTCTCCAGTACTGGGATTACAGGTGTGCGCCACCTACCTGACTCTTTTGTTCCTTAATTTCTGAGAAACCTCTAGTCCCTTGACTGTCTGCGATTTCCTCCAGCAGGACCAGCGCATTATGAGGAGGGGTTTTTAAGTGCCTGAGTTCAATTTCTCCCTTTCATTTTCTCTTAAAATAACTCCTCTCTCTCTCTCTCTCTCTCTCTCTGTCTCTCCTTTCTCCTCTCTCTCTCTGTCTCTCTCTCTCCTCTCTCTCTCTCTCTCTCTCTCTCTCTCTCTCTCTCCTCTCTCTCTCTCTCTCTCTCTCTCTCTCTCTCCCCCCCTTTTCTCTCATGTGTATGGTACTGGGGATTGAACCCGGGGGTATTCTACCTCCAAGATACACCCCCAGCCCATTTTATTTTTTGTTTTGAAACAGGTTCTCACTAAGTTACTGAGTGTCTCACTAAATTGCTGAGGCTGGCCTTGAACCTGCGATCTTCCTGTCTGAGCCTCCCAAGTCTTATTCTTGTCTTGAGGGGCACTTTGTGATGATGAAGGGAAATCTGAAGAATGTAAGAAGAGTGGCCCTGGTCACCTATGGCTCCCCCACCTATAGGTGGCTTGGCCATCCACAGAAGTAAGCAGATGTCCCCGAAACCAGTTCCCGGGGAACGTTCAGGGGCTGCCCGAGGCTGGCTTGCTGTGGGAGGGCAGAGGGTGAGGAGGAATCCCAGGCGGGTGGCCTTGCTGGGCAGAGCTTGTGTGGATGACCAGCTAGTACAGTCACTTTGTCTCTATGATCATTGGCTGAGGAGGGGAGACAGGTAGGCCCTGGAACCACTGGAGGTTACTTGAGGTCATATGATTCCCTGCCACAGGGGTCACCTCCAGGTTTCTGGGCCCTGGACAACACACTGCCAGCTTTGGCCACACAGAAGTGACTGCTGTGCCCCTCCACCTGTCTTCATTGCTGGAGTCCTCCACCTGTCCTTGGGCTGGAGTCCCTTCCCCTATGGCTCTGGCTCCCTCCCATGCTGGCTCCTCCCCTCCCCCGCCTAGGCACGATTGGGGGAAGGGTCGCCCACACTGGAGGAAGTGGGTGCTGGGCAGAGGGTGCCACTCAGGAGAGGGGGGCACAGAGAAGGGGGCAGTGGACTGTCCCCCTGCAGGAAGGAGCCAGCCAGGCGTGGTGTCCAGTGCATTGGAGGGGGAGGCAGGTGACTGAGCTGGACTAGCTAGACTTCTGGAAGCAGGAGGAAGTCCAGGACCGCAGACACAGGTCCGCTACAGTGTTCGGTCCAAACAAGAGACAGCAGGGATGGCACCAGCTCCTTGTCAAGGGACCTGGATCCCCCAGTTCTTCTAGGGGCTCCCTGGGGGACTCAGGGAGTCCCCCTCCCCTGTGGTCCCTGTGGGGTCAGCTCCACGTGGGGTCAGGTCCATGTGGGGTCAGCTCCACAGGTTGATGTGGTGTGTCAGGGTCAGCGTGGGACCTGAGATGCATCCTCTGCCCATGGATTCACCAGGATCAGAGCCGGGCCTCACGTGGAGCCCACTGACACTCGTGCATGTGATGGTGCGTTTCCTGCTTCCCCAACCCCTAGATGTGAGCACAGAACACAGCGAGTGGGACCAGGTCGAGACAGGTGGGCGCTGAGGGAGTAAAGGGACAAGTGACAGCCTGGAGGAGTATGAGGGACAGGGCGCTGTGACAAGAACACAAGGACACGAGGTGAGTGGTGTCTGCCAAGGGACTTGGGGCAGCTCCTGAGACACGCAGTAAACAGTGAGACGTTCCTTCTCCACCCACGCCTACTGAGCACCTGCTGTGGGCCAGGCAGCGCAGGCAGAGGATGCGCTGAAGAGCCAGATGTGGCCTGACCCCCGTCACAGGTGGGGGTTAGCAGACCCTGACGCCGACCCAGGCCTAGGATGTCTCCCAATGTCCTGGTGAGTTTGGGAACCTGGGGGACCATCCTCCTTTACAGGGGAGGTGACCGAGGTCCAGATGCGAAGTGACTAGTCTGATGTCCTGGTCCCAGGTTTTCCAAGTCTCCAGAATAGAGCTCTGTCCTCAGCATCCCCCAGCCTCAGCGTCTCAGAGGACGATGCTAGAGACGGCTTCAACCCATCCCTCCATCCCAGGCCACGGGGCAAACCTTCTCACGCTGACATTAATTACACCTCCCAGAGGTTAATTTGTAAAGAGAGGGAAATGTGTTATTCAAATAGCGATTATTAAAATCATGCTGGGGGCTTGCAACATAATAGGTAATTATCTGCAACATAATTGGGAAAACAATGTAGTCAGTTCCATTTAGCTCTTTCCACTGAATCCAGAGCTAATCCAACTGAGCCGCTGATGTTTGTTAAACAATATTCTTACTGAATTCAAAATGAGGTCACCTTCCAAACTTCTGTGCCACTTTCCCAAGGCCTTGGTCCCAAGGGTCTGGGTAGAGATAGTTTCCTTGGATTGTAGGGGGTGAGAGGGGTGGTTGTCCCTTCAACTCATCTCCCTATCCTGTCCCCTGGGAACGCCTTCATCCTTTTACATGCGTGTCCAAGTGTCCACCCGTTTAACAACTACCCAATCACTTATTCACCTCTTCACATAGCTTTTATTCATTCTTTCATTATTTCATGCTTGCATTTTTCACACATACCCAGGTGTTGCTTGTTCTCTGCCCTTTACTCCTGCGTTCATCCCTTCCTACTGCCATCATTCATTCTTTCACTCATTCCTTCTTTCCGTCGTCTGCTTGTCCTCTCGGCCCCTCACTCAGTGGTCGTCAAGGGTTCATTCTTTTAGCCTTTCTTCCACTGGTTCATTCATTCTCTCACTCCCAATGTGTTAATTCATTCACCACCTCATTCATGCACTTATTCACTATTTTTTGTTCATTTGTTTATGAGTTTATGCACTTGTTAATTCAATGATTCTACGCAATGTGTTGGTGATTGTATTAGTCAGCTTTCTGTCGCTATAACAAAATTCCTGAGACAGTCAATTTATAAAGAGGAAAAGGCTTATTTTGGCTTGCAGTTTTGGTGGTTCCAGTTCATGATCAGGTGGACCCATTGCTTTTAGGCCTGTGGTGTGGCTGTGCTCCCTCTGCACCTCTGTGTTCCCGGGACTTGCCCATGTTGTGGCATTAAGTTGTGCATGTTTACTCTTACTGGTGGCTCGTGTTCTCCTGTATGAAGATGCGACCATTTACTTCTCCACTGGACTCTAGCTGGGATGTTTTAGTTGTTGTGCACAGTGTGGAATGAGCATTCTTTGGGTGAGCCCGTGTCTTTCTTTTTTGAATTGCCTTCATTGCTGGGGAGAAGGTGAGTCAGAAGTCTAGCGTTAGCAGGAGACTTCTGACAGAAACGCGGAGGTGTGGAAGGGCCTGGTGGGAGCAGAGGAGCTGGCTGTCTCACCCTTGCAAGCCTCACAGGGCTGTAGCAAGTGGGCCCCTTTCCTGCAGTTCCCATCTCTTGTGGTACCCCTTCCCCGGGGCAGGCCATAAGCAAGAGATGGTGATGTCATCAATTGTTGATGATGTGTTTTTTTTTCTTCTTCTTCACTTTGGGTACTGGGGATTGAACCCAGGGGCATTCTACCTCTGAGCTACACACCCAGCACTTTTTATTTTTATTTTGAAACAGTGTGAAGAGTGCCTTTGGACATGCTTTCTTGAATTGTGAATTGCTTGACATAAGTGCTGCCATTTTAAGGCAAATGTGTGTGAGTAAAAGTGAAACACCCAAAATGACAGCCCGGGAGCTTCCCAGGTCTGGCTTGAGTGATAAGATATGTTTAACGCCCTCTCCCCCCGGCTGATGCAACCCTAGCACTGGATGTAATTGCGCATGCTCAGCCTCAGCTTAAGGAGCATATGCCTACCTAAGATAAGACCCCCCTCAAATAGTATATAAGGCCCAAGAGAATTAGGCCCAGTGAGCCCCCAGCTCCAAGTCAAGTGAGTTACCAGATTCCCTGTCACGGTGCTCCACGGCTGCTGGTGTGTTCCCACCAATGGCGACAACCCAAGAACCTGGAGAAGAAGCTGCGTTCTGGTAAGCTCCCCATTGAATCTCGGCTGCGCAGAGTTAGGACTCCCATACCCCGTGTGAAATGTGAAAATAAATTGGTATAAACTCCCATCGGGAGTCTGAATCTAAATTCCGCCATTCTATAGCTCTCCAACTCTCCCTAGTGGGTGGGGCTCACTCAGAACAAACAGGGTCTCACTAAGTTGCTGAGAGTCTCACTGAGTTGCTGAGGCTGGCTTTGAACCTGCCATCCTCCTGTCTCAGCCTCCTAAGTACTGAGATTGCAGGCATGCCCCTCCACACCCGGCTTCATTTTGAATTTTCTTCAGGCTCCTAAAGCAGCGCAGTGTAACTTCACTACATGAGTGAGCTGCTATAGCTCCCACTGAGCACCTCTTGACAGCCAATTCCCCGGTTGTCATATCTGCAAACCTCGTCCCCTAGGAGCCCCTGCCTGGACCTAGAGAGACAATGGGACTCTTAGCTCTGGCCTCGGGCCCAAGCAGCTTCTCCAGCTCAGTGTCACCAAGTGCAAAGCTCAGAGGGTGCTCCCATTCTCCTAGGTCCTCCCTGGGAAGGGGGCGGGCCTCTGTGCATGGCACAGGAGAGAGATGCCAGCTCTCCGCAAGCCCACGCTGCCCACGCTGCCCACGCTGCCCACACTGCTCACGCTGCCCACCGCGGCCTCTGGCGCTGCCTGGGACGGGGCAGGCCAGCCTCGGGGCCATCTCTCCTGCTTCTAGCACCCAGGGCTCAGGCATCTGGAGCTGGGTAAGCTGCTATCTGGAGCATGCATTGGTGGCATCGGGGACCAGGATATAATCCCACCCTGCAGGTGACCTTGGGCGGTCCTGTCACCTCTGAGTCTCGGGTTCTCGGTTTAGACTTGAAGAACCAAGTGAATCCACGACAGGCTTTAGTTAAAGCTTTAAGTAGGATAGGTCTAAGTATCTGTCTTCTAGAAGTTAAGTTTCCATAGCCTGTTGCCCCATACCCTGTAGAAACCATTAAGTATGCTAATCTGATCTTGTCCCTAGCAACTCCTAGAAACAGCCAATCGGTGTCCAGCACCAACACCTGGGTTTAGAAGGCCCCCACCCCTCCTGGACATTCCTGAAAAAGGTACTGCGGGCCCAACCAATCAGCTAAAAGGTCATCATATAAGGTTAAAGCTTCCCTAACGATGACCCCTACCTAAGGTGCGAAAATTAAACCAACCAGGGAACGCCAACGAGCTTATGTTTTAAACTAAACTATCAATGTAAAGGTGGGGTGGGCTGCCTCCTTAAGGGATAAAAGCTTTGTTCTCGGAGAGCAAGGGGCTTCTCCCTGTGACCACTGCGTTGGTGCACGGTAGGAGCCCAAGCTCGAGCTTGAATAAAAGACCCTCATGCGCTTTGCATCGGAATCGGCTCCTGGTGGTTTTTGGTGGGATCATGAACTTGGCACTTCAGACTTGAGGATGGATGGTATAGTTGCCTTCTAGAGTTACAGGGAGGATGGAAGGTGACAATGGGTGTGAGGGCGTTTAACTTCCATTTATCCTGGAGCTACTCCTTGTCACTTGTACCACAAGAAAGATAGGACAGCGCTTCCTCGCTTTCATTCCTTGAATGAAATAATCCCAGATTCACCAGGGTGACCCTCCCTCCGCCGCCCCTCATGTATTGTCCTCACACTTGGACTAGTTTCAACAGTTTAACTTGGAAGGACCTTAAAGGATGACTAGTCCAACTCCTTTGTTTTATATATTAGGGACTGAGGCACAGAGGAATGACAATGGGCTCAAGGTGACACGGCCAGTTGTGGCAGCGCTGACCGCACAGGGGAGTCACCGTCAGGAGCCTCTCAGCTCCCCGGGCCCACAGCCCTCCTTGGGCGCCTTGCCCAACACTCAGCAAGATCAAAAGCAAACAGGTGAGAAATCTGATTTCCTCTGCTGGAGGCCCGTTTGCCCCGAGGCTGCTGTTCTGTTTGTTTTCTTTTTAGAATTGCCTCCATTGCTTAAAAGCCATATTTTTAAAAGCCTAGAGTGGCTGTCAGCTTCCCTCCAACACGGGTCTGTCCTCCGTATGAATGTGGCATTACATCCAGTTCAAAGTCCCATTGAGCGAGCGTATTACAGGAGGAAAGGGTTTGATTTGGGAAAATTCAAGCTACACAGTTCGCCTCCTAACCTTTCATATATATATATATATATATTTAACCATAAAAAATAAAATCACTTTTAAAGGTTACCTTCCCCTTAAGAAATTTCTGAATGTGTGTAATTCAAGCTTGTGTCGAACATAGGAAATGTTAGCACTTTATCACTTATGTAATCCTGCTCTCTTGTCTTCCTGCACAGCTTCCTAGGGGATTTCTCTGCATAGCCCGAGGGCTTGCCCAACTCCTGTCTGTCTCCCTTTCCACCCTGTCCAAGAACTGGGACTCAGGCCAGGCCGGGGAGCTGGGAGATTCTGATTCCGGTTTCCCAGCGCCTTCCTGTTGCGGAAGCTCCCCTCTCTTGGGGCACTGTGGCACTGAATTCCTCATCTCCAGTCCTCATACTCTCATCCTGACTTGATCCACCGTCACCCCCTGCCTGGATCCTTGCAGAGGCCACCTGACCACCCCCTGATTCCACTCTGGCCCCCGCGGTCTCCTCTCCACTGAGCAGCAGGACAGAGCCTTTAAAAATGCCAGTGCCTCCTTTTCCTTCGTCTGCTCACACTCTCCATGGCTCCCATCTTCCCCAGATTAAAGCTAGAGTCCCTCACTGGCCCCCAAGACCCTGTGACTTCTGATCTCCCTTCCCCAGTTCTCCCTCACTCAGAGGTCTCTCTGCTGACCCTTGAGCACGCGGAGCACCCTCCCACCTCTGGGCCTCTGCACTCGTGGCTCCTGCGGCCTGGGACATCCTGGCAAGACGTCCTCACAGCCACAGGTTGCGTCGTTCAGGGCCGTCCTCAGGTGAGCCCTCCGAGGCCATTCCTGACCACCCTGTCCAGCGGCACCTCATCCCTCCGCTCTGCCTGTGGAGAGCCGGCTGTGTCCTGCTTCGTGACTCCATCATGAACGGAATACCAGTTCCAGGCTGTGCCCAGCCCTGAGTTACTCTATTTTGTAAAGCTAGCCGTTTGCCATGACTGACTCCATTCTGAGACAAGTGCTGAGGTTGAAAGACTCTGACCTTGTTTGTATAAGTCAACAACCCCCAACTGCCCAGCACAATCCTAAGACACAGACTAATAAATAAATCAGCCGTGCTATTAATGGCCACCTGTGAACTCACTGAATTAAATCAGGAGCCCGTGGATGCATGGCTATATCAAAGACATGTCAGAAAAACCAGGCCAGTGAGCACAGCAAATTCACCATGCCACCAAATGAAACAACCTGAGGACCCAGGAAAGGAGGAGCACCCCAAGACTGGCTGCTGCAGCACACACTGAACCCTCGTCAGACCATCCAGTGAACATGTCACGAGGTCAACAGGCAACCTGTCCACTGTTCCTGCTCCGTTCCTGGGCTTCTGTGCAGCTCCATCTCCCTGCTTGATGAGGCCCGCTTCAAAACAGTGGGTGTCAGCCGGGCATGGTGGTGCACGCTTGCAATCCCAGTACTTGGGAGGCTGAGACAGGAGGATCGCAGGTTTGCGGCCAGCCTCAGCTACTTAGTGAGGCCTTCTGCAACTTAGTGAGACCCTGTCTCAAAATAAAGAATAAGATATAGGGCTGGGGGTGTAGCTCAGAGGTAGAATGCCCCTGGGTTCAATCCCCAGTTCCGCAAAAAAAAAAAAAAATAGTGGGTGTCTGGAACGGTGGGCATCCTTTGCTTCCTGACATCCTGTGATTCCATGAACAATAATAAGAGCCACCATTTAGCCAGCATCTACTTTACTCATTCAACAAATTCCCAGGGGTGCCCACTGGGTGCTGGGCGCAGGGGCCACCATGATGAAATCCATAGAGCTGGTCGTTGATAGAGATGGGCGTGTTGGTCAGCTTTCTGTCACTATAACAAAACACCTGCCATAATCAACTTATAAAGAGAAAAAAGTTATTTTGTCTCACAGTTCTGAAGGTTCCATCCAAGATTTGTTGGCCCCATTGTTCTAGGTCTGGGGCGAGGCAGAACCTGATGGTGGTCAGGTATGGTGGAGCAAAACTGCTCATCTCACCAGAGCAAAAGAGAAAGGGGAAGGGGCCAGAGTCCCACAGTCCCCTTCAGAGGCACATGTCCCGGTGACGTAGGACCTCCAGGAAGGCCCCAGCTCGAAGGTTTGAATGTCCCTGGAAGAGCTTATGTACTGATGTTCAGTGATGACAGAATTGAATCACGAGGGTTCTAATGTCATCCATCTGTGGATACAGCCATTGACGGACTAATGGATTTATACTGGGTGGTAAGGTAGGCAGGTAGGGTGTGGCTGGAGGAGGTAGGTCACCGGGGTGTGGCCTTGGGGACTATATCTGTCCATGGCCCCCTTCTTCTCTCTCTCTGCTGCCGTGCCCTGAACTCTGCAGACGCGACCCAGCCTAACAAGGATTGAAACCTCCAGAACTATGAGCAAATCAATCTTTCTTCCTCTAAGTTATTATTGTCGGGTATTTCGGGTCATAGCAGTGAGAATAGGGACTCAAACACTCCCCAATAGCGCCACCCTGAGGACACAGGGGCCTTTGTGGGGCATTGAAGATCCAAACTGTAGCACAGAGCCAGCCCGACTCCCAGCTGGTGCCAACACACCACTGTGGCCTCTGCCGCCACCCGGGAGCCTCTCCTTTGCGTTCTAGGCTCTCTGGCTTCTTTAGCATGAATTTCTTTTCTCCCCTCACCACATGCCGGTCTTGGCAATTTCATATCTTTGATCTTGGGGTGTGGGCGAGGGAGGGAGGAGAGAAACAGGCAAATGGAGGACAGATGGCAGCGCCCACTGAGGATTTTCCTCTTGTTTCTTTGTCTAAGAAGCAAGCAGTTGAACCCATATTAATTCAAGTCCAGCCCATAACTGATGATGAAGAAGGATGTGGCTAAATCTATTTTCTTAATCAACTACTTCAAGCCCAGCATGAATGTGTTCATCTGCTGAACTCATCAGGAGCAAATGTGCTTCTTCAGTAGTTTTCTAGTGGAGAATAAATACCCCATTAAGTTAAGCATATTAACCCAAGAGCAGTCTTAATGTCAGGCAGATGAATGAACATCCTTTTAGGGAAGGCACAATTGTCCTCAGAGGGGCCCCACCTACCATTAGGAGCTCTCTGCAGATACCACTACTGTACAGCCGCAAAGGGATCATCATGGGAGAGGGAGAGGGAGAGGAGAAGAGGAAGGAACGCGGCTGGTCCTGGCACCCTGGCTGTCACTGTGATCCTTGAGAAAGAGCCTTTGGCCGCTCTCATGTGACAGGAATCACTGTTGACCCCACGATGGGGCTTGGCCTCCCCCAAAGTGAGCCGAGGTCAGGCTTGGGGATCAGCAAACCTGGATCCTATTTCCTACTCTGCTCCACTGTGGGCTGGGAATCGTTCCTGGGTTCCTGAGTTTTCTCCGTGTATCAGTGTTTCAGATCCAGTTTCTTCTAATCTCTATCAAGTCAAACACTGCACCAGGCCCTCTCTCATATGTTCCTTCATGAGACCACACCAAAATCCAATTAGAGCCGGGTGTGGTGGCGCACGCTTGTAATCCCAGTACTTGGGAGGCTGAAACCGGAGGATCCAGGTTCGCGGCCAGCCTCAGCTACTTAGTGAGGCCTTCTGCAACTTAGTGAGACCCTGTTTCAAAATAAAGAATAAAAAATAGGGCCGGGGGTGTAGCTCAGAGGTAGAATGTCCCTGGGTTCCATCCCCAGGACCGCCAAAAAAACAACAACAATTAGACGTTTTTGCTCCAGAATTATAGAAGCGTTGGAAAGCCACAGCTCAGAAAAATGATCTGCCTTGCTTTGCTAGCTCCTTGGGGTAGGCAGAGGCAGGGGAATGGAGCCTGGCCAGGAAAGGCATCCCTGGAGAGCTGCCTCCACCTTTGCAGGACAATGTAAAGGGGAGGGAAACCTGAGCTTCACCCACTTGGTGAAGGGCCCTGAGATGCAGACGCTGAGAAAGAAGGACGGCTGAGTCTGCAGAAGGAAAAACCCTGTGCAGACGAAAGGAATATTTTCAAACACAGAAAGGCCAGTCGTATGGAAGAGGCACTGCGTGCCCTCAGTGTGGGTTAAAGGAAGCTATTTTCTTGTGTGTGTGTGTGTGTGTGTGTGTGTGTGTGTGTGTGTTACTATGGATTGGACCCAGGGGCATTCTGCTGCCAACCTACATCCACAGCCCTAT